>JAANSP010004068.1:0-10578 GCA_036850745.1 Homidia socia
ATTTATCGTGACTTTCTGTATTTGGAAATGCTCTTATGTAAAAAAAAGGTTTAGTAGGAACATTAGCATTTTTGACCTGACGAGCTAGAAAGTGAGAGAGAGAGAGAATGGATGGTGGTGTGAAACAAATTACAAAGATTAATTGATACCTTTTGATTTGATTCACCACCTTCTTCTTGCTTCCTTCCTTTTTGTGAATTGGATGGTCAACCAACAACTTTTGTAGAGAATTTTATACGGTTGATCTGATATAGTCCCGTAGGGAGCATTTTTTTTATTCCGTGGCTGCGTTGCTGCTGCTGGTTTTCTATACTGCCGACTTGACGGCTTCTCAAAGATTCATATCGTTTATCGCCGCATGGCGCGTTGTATTGGGCAACCTCCATTTCCATTCTACATGTAGTCGTTTTTTAACAACAGACAAGCAAGCATGGTCTTTAGTTGGTGCTGCTGCTAATGAAATTGAAGAGCAATAATGATGATGGGAAAGGGAAAAGAATGAAGGCAGAGATGAACAGTAAATAATTATGCGAGACTGACATTCTATACAAAGCCTAACTTCACTGTCGCTATATGTACACTGCTTTCGTTATTTCCTTCCACTAAAAAGAGCAAAATGAGTGCTTACGGGTAGGAAGCAAGTTGATTAGACACATGGCAAAGAAAGCATCATAACTTCACTGTCGCTATATGTACACTGCTTTCGTTATTTCCTTCCACTAAAAAGAGCAAAATGAGTGCTTACGGGTAGGAAGCAAGTTGATTAGACACACGGCAAAGAAAGCATCGAAAATTGTTTCAATTGCTTAAGTAAAAGAGATTATAATGACACAGCAAGGGTACAACATATTATGCATATATTTTTAACACACCACTGCGATGATGAAGATATAAAAAGATGTAGTGCAGAAGAGTGTATACCTACTTTACTTTATAAGTTTATCGAACTAATTCGTTATATACCTTTTGAGAGAGAAGGAAGAAATTTGTAAATAAGATGCAAACATGTAAATGAGAATGAATGTGTTAAATGAATAGACGGGATGATTTTCTCTGGATTTCTGCTCTAGTTTTCTACTTTGTTTACTTTCTTTGAAGATTATTATTATACAGAGAGAGGAGAAGATTTCTTACTTTTCCCTCTAAGGCTTTTTAACCTCTTATCATTTATCTCTCTCCATCCATCTTCACGAGGGTCTTCTTTCTTCAAAGATTTCCCTTTCAGTAATCTCCACCAATTGATTATAATGCCTCTCAACCAGGAGATCGTTTGAGTTGTTCTCCTGTCTTTATCACTTTTATGTTAAAGTTTCACCAACTTGCGTCAGATGAGTAACAACTTATTTTGCTCCGTCTTTTTGATATCCTCACCATTATCACCTTTTGATTTTATCCAAATTTTTTCTGTCTCTCGTTAGACGTGATCCACTCAGAAGCTCGAGAGAAATCTCCTGAAAGACTGTCACTTTTTAGGTTGAGTGCTACTGCCACCACCACCGCACACTACACAATGCTTATGCACATTATTATTATTATTATTATCATTATTTCTGGTAGGAAAAGTAATAGAATGACAAAGAGAATAGGAAGTAAACATACATCAGCGCGCAGCGAGCACAGAAAATTGGCTATTCAAACTCTCCTAATTTGGCTTAATTACTGAATTCGGTAATCAAAAAAGAGAAGAGGAGAAAGAGAAGGTAAAAGCATATATGTAAAGACAAGTTTCCATACAATTAACTATGTGCATATACATATGCACGTACACTTTGTGGTTTTTTTTCGGCTAAACACACTCCCTTCTGATATATACATATATTATATTTTATGTACATGCACAATGTACACATTATTTGAGTACTTTTGCCATTATTTACATTACAGAATGGCGGAAAACAAGGGACCGGTTTTATTGTTTGTTTTCCTTTTTTAAACCCCATTAAAAGAACTCTTTTAGATCGTAATCACAGCGGCTGCCACTTATAAAGTGAAATGAGCATTTGCTCTTTCAGACACACACACTCACACAACTGCTATACTTTTTATTGGTGAGGTAAAAGTTAAAAAAATTCTGTAGAGATTGTACCCGCATATATACCTGTCTACTTTACTGCTGCTGCTATTACTACTAGCACTAACTGCAGTAATTTAGTGACGGAAAAAGCAGAGTAGCTTCCTCAGATAACTAACCATGTAGCAATCTAAACCCAACATCTACTCATTGCTACTCTCTCACTCTGCTTTTTTAGACAATAAATAAGGAAATTTTCTTTCTCTCCCGTTTTGGCTGAAACACAAATACAAACTCATAATAACAATAATCATCAATGTATGTTCATTTTGGAATTGAATGTAAAATGTGTAGTTAGATACCTATACCACCACTTACGTGTGTATAAAATATTTTTACATATGCAATTTTCTCATTCTCATCCAAACAACCATGAATCTTACACCAAATCATCATTAATATAATAGCTTCACAAGTTACAATAATAGTTTGGTGTGGTCATAAAAAAGAAAGGTAAAAAAAAGGAAGGTTTTTAATAATTTTTTCCATTCACTCACTACTGCCGCCTTATACCTTATGTACCAATAAATGTCGTTATCTTGACTTTTGACAACATAATTTTCGGGCAACCAACCACCAAAAAAAAGTTTGCACACATAGTCGGTTTTCATTCGCAAGAGCTGCATCATCAAGTGAATGCCCTTTTTACACACAGTCTGCTAATGAACTTGCCATTTAAATATGAGTAGTAATAATAATAACGATACAAGTGCCTTTGTTGTGACAAAGTTACCTCAAAAAAAGCTAATTTTAATAAGCCACTTAAATAACAAACTACCGGTATACCATAAAATATTGTTGTTGTTTTTGTTTTAAAAGCTTTATTATTAATAATTTCACTTTTCACTTTAATTATAATTAATATCGTCATTCTTTACTCATCGCGTTTATTGCTATAAAAATGCTTTTTAGCTATTGACAATCTGAATATAATGAAGAGCGTAAGTTGACCAAAATAATAACGATACAAGTGCCTTTGTTGTGACAAAGTTACCTCAAAAAAACTAATTTTAATAAGCCATTTAAGTAACAAAATACCGGTATACCATAAAATGTTGTTGTTATTATTGTTTTAAAAGCTTTATTATTAATATTTTCACTTTTCATTTTAATTATAATTAATATCATCATTCTTTACTCATCGCGTTTATTGCTATAAAAATGCTTTTTAGCTATTGACAATCTGAATATAATGAAGAGCGTAAGTTGACCATTTAATTTTTAAATGGATCTACTTATCAAAAAGTAATTGAGAACCTCGCATTTTTCTGTGATAATCCAATTAACCATTTACAAAAAATAATTTTAACGACAGGTTGATGATATAAAGTAATCAAACTTTTTTAAAAAGCCTTTCTCACAATACGAGTATGTACATATTAATTAGGTGTAAGGACATTTAACAGAAGATACGTATAAAATATTATTTAAAAATAATAATTACTACAAAACTACAGATAAATTCCAAGTAAATGCAATCTGGGACCAGAACAAACGTTTTTTCTCTCTCGACTTTCTGTAAGCCAGCGACTTTTTTTTACAAAAGAACGTTTGCGAGAGGAAAACATATCGTAGTTATTTTTTAAGAAATCTGTTTATAATAATGTAATAGCGATAAATGCGTATGTAAAAAATAAAATATGGGTGTGCAACGTTCAGCCCATAAGATTCATTGGTGGTATAAAAATGTAAATATTTTTTTGTTTACCTACATAATATTTCATATTAATTTTTAACAGAATAAATTTAAGGAGTTGATAAAATATATAGTAGTAAGTAAATAAAAACAAGTTAAAGTAAAATAGGTTGAGTATGGTACGAATAAATAGTACGACGATGATGATGAGTGATGACGATAAAACTGAAAGGTTTAATTGTTACAAAGATAAAAAAATGTATGAACAAAGAGGCACTTGTTGTTGATGATGATGGTTTATATATATTTATTCGGAAGAGCAAACAACCTTCAGTTTTATTGGTATACACAGATCTGACCTTTTGATCTATTCTCTGCCAAACCTTACAAGAATAGCATTGATGATAAATGTCAGGAGGAAGGAGAAAAAGACAGCTTTGTAAAAAATACATATAGATTTAACGTCAACATCATCGCCACCACCACAAACCATTCTCGCCTAAACTTCCATATTTTTATATTCATCATGAGAAGTTGCAATAAATATTGAGATTGTTAAGTTAATAATAAATGCATTATGAATGAGGAATGAGACTCAGGCGTCGTCGTCGTCTGATGATGACTTAAATTATTGGCAAGATGATATGTGTGGCAGTAGATATGTAGTAGGGGCTCATCATCATCATTATCATCATCATCTCCTTTCGGCTGATCTGTTTGATTTGACTTGACACGCCCCAATAATATAACCATGTGTAGTGGTCGTAGCAGTAGTAGAGGTCCTTAATGATCTGAAAACGTAATAATAATGCAAATGTAAGTGGATGCGAGGGACTTGGCAATGAACAAAGATATTTAGCTAAGCTGAGGAGGAAAAGGGGATTAACAAAAAGTGCCAATTATTTAGGTAGAGGTTTTGCATCATTATTAACTCTGTTCCGTTCGACTTTATCATGTCATCCTCATCTCCTCTCACGAAAGTAATAATAATAATAATATTAAGTGTTATGATTAATTTGCGACTTCATTCTTTTATACTAGTATAATGATTCAAGTAGCTTTTATTATATATATTTTTTCGATATGTTTAGTTAGTTACATTTTTTGTGTACAGATTGCTGCGGTCTCTCCTCTGTGTATACTTTTAACCTACTGTGTATCTCTACTACGATTATTTTAATTAGCTCCTTTTTATTAAAAAGTTTGCAGATAAATAATAGCCTAGGATTATTTACTTTGACTTGTTATAAGAAGAAAAAAAACTAACAGAGAGAGAGGTCGTCTAGTAGAGTTTTTTAAATGTAGGCGTACAGCAGCAATAATAATAATAATAATTACTATTGTAAATTGATACGAAAATGTGCTAAATATAAATACGTATACCGCATGTGCATGTGGTTACATGTACACACACATACATTCCCTACTATGTAAATAAATGAGCAACAACTACTGCTAAAGCTTGTCCAAAAAATATATATTATGATCTTGGTATCATCATGTGATACATCACTCACTCACGACGACGAACGATGACGATAATATATGAGACTTGTTGTTTGCAAAGGGAGGGGGCGTCTTGAAACATAAAATTAATTGCATGAATTAACAGCTTGTTTATTGATTACATCACCTTCAAATGGCAGAAAATGGTAAAAGCATGTGAATGTATTTTTTAAAGAGATAAGTATAATCACTGTAATAATCAGTTGTCAATTGCCAGTTGCGAGTAGATATTTCGTTCCACTAAATAAACATGTAGACATGTAGAAGTTTTCAATTCTATAGTTGTACTGTACATATCATATCACTTACTAGTGCGTTGTGACAATGATGATGAGTGAGAATGTGTGCTTGAAGGACCTTTTTTATTTAAAAAATGGCTTATCTTTATTACACGCTGTACTTATTGTATGTTTTTTTAGGAATGGCAATAATAAGCTATACGTTTGTTTGTTAACTTTTTAAAAGTAGAATCAAATAAAAATTTATGTTTGTAAATATAATTCAGTAATCAGTTTTTTTTGAGTTTTCTCGTACTAAAAAATAAATGTTGAGATTCGTTTGTAACTTAATAAAAAATCAAATCAATGATGTTTATACTCGGTGTTGTGTATTCAAATGCCTATGATGATATTAAAAAACGTTAGTGAAATAATAATATAGTTTCACCTTTGGAGCATGCATGGTTCAACAAACAACACGGGTACATTTTAGTTGAATCTTTACCGAAAAATAATAATATAATGCAATGCAAAATGAATATCTCATCAGAGTGGCGGTAAAATTCTTAAAGAATAAATAATATACCGGTAGAATAGATTGAATTGTGGAATGAATGAAGGAATGATTTTTTTTATTAATGAATTGTTGTTGTTATTTTCTTGTTGTGCTTGTGTATTGGCTCTTGCCTCTGTAAAATGATAGGGTTATGTTATAATAATACAGGAATAAAAAATACTCGTTTTTACTAGGAAAATTGAACTCAGCATGAAAGCTTTGTTTTAATGTTTTGCTTTGCAAATGTACAATAATATTCGTGTTGTAAATCACGTCATTCAAGGATTATAATATTGTTGTAGGGTTAAGTTAAGCTGCTGACAAATATATTTGAATATTATATGAGTAGGAATAAAATAATAATAAACGTGATGAGTTAATTGGTGGCTCTTTTAGTTATTGACAAATTGTGTATAATCATTATGATGATATGTATGTATAATATATAATGAATGTACGTTTAGGTAATATGTTTTCACTCATGCGTGCACCATTAAATGCACGCGCTGCTGCAAAATGTAAATAAACTGTGGTAAAAGCAATTTTCAAGGTTTTGTTATTATTATTGTTATGATTATCACTGTTGAGTCAAAAAAGAGAATATTATTATGATGATGAAGATGATGAATAGAAGTAGAATATGTATACATGTATTTTATATATATAATAGCTTACCAGTTAAAAATATTATATATAGATCTCGCTGATATATTGATAGGTTTGTTGGGTCAGTGAAAAGCACAGCAGCAGCAGCATGCAGAAAATCCAATGACGACGATAAGAGTTACACTCGTGTCGAAATATTTACGGCTGAAAAGTTTGCGTTTGCCATCATTTGGACATGTTTATGTGTTTTCTTTGTAGCAAGTGCATGTGCCATTAAATAATATACGATGCATGTGGGTATGCTTAATATTTCGTTGNCTGAAAAGTTTGCGTTTGCCATCATTTGGACATGTTTATGTGTTTTCTTTGTAGCAAGTGCATGTGCCATTAAATAATATACGATGCATGTGGGTATGCTTAATATTTCGTTGAGATTCATAAGTAAACGATTTTGAAAGTTGTAGACCATCTTTTTGTAATATTTTTCTTTCCGTTTTAAAAAATCGATTTATTTAAAATAAATGTTTCGTAAATGAAGTAGGATTATAGATGTAAAAACAAGATAAAAAAAGAAGAAAAAAATATTTAAATGTTTTTTAAACAATTGAATTTTTTCTTTTATTTTCTCATTCAAATGATATATATTCAAATTGTACTCACCTTAAATAAATTATATATGTTTACCTGAAGTCAGTCGTCGGTTTTTTTGTACTTGCTGCTGTTGGGGCACTGTGAGAAACGCAGTCCTGCTGAGTAATTTCTCTCTGTGTGTGTTTATACGCGCAGGCACGTTTCTCATTGTTGACTAGCAAATGAAATGAAACCGCGTGTAAGTGTAGATAATTAGAATGTATAATTGTACTCACCTTAAATAAATTATATGTTTACCTGAAGTCAGTCGTCGGTTTTTTGTACTTGCTGCTGTTGGGGCACTGTAAGAAACGCAGTCCTGCTGAGTAATTTCTCTCTGTGTGTGTTTATACGCGCAGGCACGTTTCTGATTGTTGACTAGCAAATGAAATGAAACCGCGTGCAAGTGTAGATAATTAGAATTTATATTGTTGTTCCCTCTGTACGTATTTTTTGTGACTATCATATTTAATATCAAGATAATGAGTAGATATTCTCTCTTGACGTAATGTGCGTGTTGTTTGGGAGGAGTCTTTTAGCCGCAATGAAAGCTGACATTATACTTGATTGGATTGGCAAGGTGTGCAAAAAACTTTTATAAGGTGGAGCAAATAAAGTCGGATGAATAGTCATCATCATCAGCAAGAACATGATCATCATGCAAAAAACTACTACTACAACTACCACATCTACAATCACTGCCTTTGATGCTGCTCCTGCTGCTAGTACTACTTACTGTGATGATTAAATAAGCAATAATAATAAACATTATCTTCCCAAGCAAGAAATAGCCACTTGCTTGTGTTCTTCTTTAGCTGCGGCTGAAACACGTTTCTTTGTTAAAAATATTCTGTGAGAAAACCTGTCGTATACAAAAAAAGTTTCTTGTGCTGTGCGAAGAAATGCCCATCATTATTATTATTTCTATGATTTATTTTCATTCTTATTAAGATTTTTTTTGCATTTTATGAAATTATGTGTACAAGATACATTTATTATGACGTACAATATTGTCGTAGGTATATTTTAAGTGTATCTCTCTCTGTATTTAATAATAATAATAAGTATAACTAATGTATCAAGAAGTAAGTATCGCCTTGAGCGTTCTCTGTGTAATCAAATATTCTCTGAGCTGAGCTCTTTTGTTGGATGAATTTACACACGTCCATTAGAATATGCATGCGCATTTTTTATATACCTCACTAGAGTTCCCTTTTCCTCTCTCGCTCTCTCTTCTTTAGAGTGAACCATTCGTGTCGTCCGTGATCGGTGGGAAAATCTTCGACTGACATGTTCGTTTGTTCTTGTTCTTCTTCATGAATGTATTCATCAGTTTGTTGATTCTTCTCTCTCTTTCTCACTGCTCAGCAGTTGCTCAACGTGCTCTTTTGCAAAAGAGAAAGAGAGAAGAAAGAGCAATAGAAAATACTCAGCTTTTTACTACTACCCCATCATGCACGAATGTGAGTTGTATTGGCGAAGAGTTGAAAATGGGGGAAGAAGAGAAAGTCATGCAATGAATGAATCAACGAGGCTAACTGAGGCACAACATCAGCAGCAGCAGCAAAGGTGGTGGTTTCTCGTGCTAGTACCTACCTTATACAAATGTAATACTCTGTGTAATAGGACAGCTATATACACAAACTTGTAGTTTTTATGCCATATTAACTTTGCTTGAAGGGTGCCATACAGAGAAATTGCTTGGCTGTCTTACTTGTCGCTGTGGGCATAATTCTCTACATTCACTCACTCAGGCTCAACACAACGCAGTAGTTTGAGTGGTAATATGTATGTTGAATGAAGGTAATGTAACGTCTGTATACACTTTTTATTATTACTATGAATTTTTGGTAGAGGATTTTTCTGTTTTAAAATAAAGGGGGCAATATGTATTTTTTACAAGTGTACGAAAACAAAAAAACGTCGTAAAAACAACTTGTCCTCATGCTCCACCAGAAGCAGGCTTGATGCGTCTTTGCACTTTTTAAATTAATGAACGTTAAAGACAAGGAAAAGCAAGGGTCATTTTGTAAAGTGTGTAGCCTAATAATTGTATAGATAAAAGGTAACGATTTTTAATTAAGTATAAAGTTTTAACATGTAAAAACTTTAAAGGATACTTTTGTTTACTGTCGGTATTAAAAATTAATTTTTGTAAAATTTCATTTGGCTGATAAATAGTATGTTTATATTTATAACGATAAAAATAATTGAGTCATTTTATCTGATTTATGTATAAATATAGTTTACACGTGTATGATGGAAAATTTATAAGAAAATAGTTGGTGTCCAAATTCTTGGGAAATTTTCTGTAATGCGATAGCTTTTCTTGGAATTCATTATAAATTTTGAATATTTCATTTCTCTAAAGCACTCATCAATAATATCTGAGACGCTTGAACCTACTTAAAAAATGAAAAGTTGGGCAACTTCTTGAGTGCCAAAGTATTGTTGTTCATTCATTATTTATGTAAATGGCTATATGAATGGGTTGGTTGTTGTGCAGTAATAACTTTTTTGAAAAAGGAAAATATGTATAAAAGTTTGTCAAATATTATGTGCCCAGTGTATAGTTATATATTATGCCGAGGTATTTGTTTCAACATGCCCTGCTTCGTCTTCCTTTATTGTCTCTTGTTTCTCCTGCTGATATTTTAATATTGAAGGGGGAAAAGTAGAAGGAAGGGCACAACAACAAAGTTATAAGAACAGCAGCGGAATTATTGTGGTAGCCGAGCAGGGGAGCATTGAGCAGTGCAAGTTTGTTTGATCTTATGTACTTGATTGCTCCTCGGCGAATTCCCAGAGTTTTTGGTTTGGTTGTTGGACGACGTCGGAGGAAATGGAAAAGGCTTCCTCTGCTGCTGCTGTTGCTTTTATCTTATTGCCTTACCTTTTATTTTTGTAGACCAAGTGGTAGTGGTGATGATGATGATCATGATGATGGCACTGGTCTCTGGTACATTGTTGGTTCTCCTCCTCCTCATCGACTACTACGTGTTCTTTTTCCTTTGAGTATAATATGCTATGCTTCTGCCGAGCATTCTCTTGGTATGTGTTTGGAGGAGAAATAGGATTGGAGAAAGAAGATTGCATGAATAATTTATTGTGGCAAACACTTGTAATGAGATATTATTATGATACAGGGTCCGTATGTGTGTGCCTGGGTCTAAAATGTAAATAAGTATACCTATACACTTATTTTAACCAGAATATATTATTATATGCCACTTTGTTCAAGTTGGCCACTTGCTGTTTTGCTCTTGCAAAATTAACAAAAAGAATGAAAGAAAGCATTGAGACAGAGAGAGAAAGAGCAAGAAAAGAAAAGGCAAAAAGGCCCTCATCTTTCTCT
>JAANSP010004069.1:0-10578 GCA_036850745.1 Homidia socia
ATGGTTTCAAAATGAGTCTATGATTATTTAAATGCTGCAACGTTCTCCTTATATTAGGATGGGGCCCTATCATAAAAGGCATCGTGAAACTTGCCTTTGGTTTTCTGGCCAACTCTGCTGGACAACAATCATTCTACGATTTACTTTCGGCTACACTACTTTGTTCGGCGTCACTGCTGGAGCACATCGACTGTGGGCTCGCAAGTGCTATAAGGCGAATCTTGCGTTGTTTCATGCAAACTTGTTTATTGAAATTGAAACGCACACAGATCCTCATAATGTGAAACGAGGCTTCTTTTTTTGCTCACGTTGGCTGGCTATAGGTAAAAAAACATGATGATGTAAAAACCAAAGGGAGACTTGTGGACATGTCGGATTTGGAACAAGATCCAGTTGTTATGTTCCAGAAAAGATTTTTCATTCCATTGACAATGAGTCTGAATTCCAGGCGCATTTCCAGCTTCCAACCATCTCGGTTGAGGCTAGAATGCTGCATAAAAAATTGAGTAAGGCAAAGGCTTTTAGGTGTTGGTCGGCTTCTACCGACTTCCGGTTTGTGTTTTAATGTCTACTTTCATTCGATCGTAAATGCATCATCGTCATCATCATCATCATCGTCGTCGTCAGCCTTCTCGTTTCCCATCAATGTCGGCAAGGATTACAAATATAATAGTTTTCCAAAGTGTATCACTTGTATTTTAACTGATCAGACAGGCATGAATAAAACGGTTAATGTAAATACCTACTTCATATTTATACATCTGAACATAAAGCCTAAATCTAGTAGCAGCAAGTCGTGGTGGTAAATAGAAATATTATCGTGTGCTCCGCAAGTGGTTCTTGTTCTAGTAATTACACCATAACGTACTTTACGCATTCATCCGCACACACTGCACTGCTGCTCCACTACTACTTTTAAATAGTACATGCTTTAGTTGTTGTGAGATAAAAACTTCTATTTCCCTAATGGACTCGCTTGAAGGACCTTTGATTGATTGATGAGAATGTAATCTGTGTGTTTGTATACGCTACGTGGTGTGTGTTTTTCCCGAGCTGGATCCTATTTCGCCCAAAATTTATAATCCGATCAGTTATTCGCTCGTTTATGCAAAAAATAAATGCTTTGCTTCTCAGCAGAGAAAAGAGAACTTGAATAGGTACTTAGTTGAGCTTGGCGCATTCATTTATTTCATCCAGCAAGTGTGATTCAGATGGAAAGAGACAGAAAAGAACAAGGCGAGAAAAGAGCGATAAACTGTCATTAAAACAGAAGCAATACCGTGCAAAGCGAAAGTACTGGAATTTATTTTTATTGATAGTCACTTCTACTTACTATCAGTTTCAGACTCTTTTTGGTGTGGAATAGAATCCACCATAAAACAATCTTCTTCTTCGAAATCCTTGTCGAGAATATTGAATTTACGAAGGCTGCTTACGTGTGTGTCCTATTTATTTATTTGTCGAAGAGGAAGAGTATTTAAAAAATATATATATCTGGAGAGTTTGCTGAGCTGAGTGATTTATTTATTTAAACTTGGATAACCATACGTACGTACGTATATATTTCTCTCCAGATTCGCATTAAATTCAGTAAACATCCCTCATTACATAAAGTAATACGGATAGAGAGCTTCCACCACCACCGTCACCACCAGTACTGCCAACCAACAGTGGAGCTATTGCCACCACCACCACCACCATCCAGTAAAGCTTTTTGCAGCATAACTTTTTAATCATCCCAAGAGACTAGACAATAATCCAAAGAAAAAAACAATTCACGCGAGCACATGTTCTTTTTAAAAAAGACGTTTCTCTCAATACTGTGGATTTTTTATGTACGTATAAAATACTTATATATTATTTATCCAGTATAAAATAATAGCCAACTTTCAGAGACAGACTATGACTCAGCTCAAAAACTCGGCAGCACCACCACCACTATTACCAACCAAGTTGTTTTTGTGTAATATAAAACTCCTTGTTAGTGAGTGAATTTCAAACGATTCCAAAACCAGACTAAACTCTAAAATACTTATATATTATTTATCCAGTTTAAAATAATAGCCAACTTTCAGAGACAGACTATGACTCAGCTCAAAAACTCAGCAGCACCACCACCACTATTACCAACCAAGTTGTTTTTGTGTAATATAAAACTCCTTGTTAGTGAGTGAATTTCAAACGATTCCAAAACCAGACTAAACTCTACACTTCTGAGAAAAGTATTTTCTAGTTTTTCAACAACAACAAGACAATCTCAATTTCGCAAAAAAAGTTTTTTACTGGCTCCTCTCACAAGTAAATAAATAAACTGTAATATATATGCATATCAGTTTATTATAAGTTTGACTGAAGCAAGCCAATTTATTTTCTTCAACTTCTACTTGTACAACTGCTCGTGTGTTTTCTCAACGAATCCTTTTAAAATAAAACGATTGCGTATTCGTGCCACTGCCGAATTATAAGTTTGACTGAAGCAAGCCAATTTATTTTCTTCAACTTCTACTTGTACAACTGCTCGTGTGTTTTCTCAACGAATCCTTTTAAAATAAAACGATTGTGTATTCGTGCCACTGCCGCTGCTGTATGCTCATCAACCCCATCATCAAGATCTTGCCTGGCATTTTCTAACAGACGGGGAGAATATAAGGTGCTGAACGAACAAGGGAAAGAAGAACCAAGTCACTCTGCATCCACTCAACAGAGATTCATTTTGCAAAAAAAACCCAAAGAAGCAGACCAAGAAAGAGCTGTAAACGAATCCTTTTAAAATAAAACGATTGCGTATTCGTGCCACTGCCGCTGCTGTATGCTCATCAACCCCATCATCAAGATCTTGCCTGGCATTTTCTAACAGACAGGGAGAATATAAGGTGCTGAACGAACAAGGGAAAGAAGAACCAAGTCACTCTGCATCCACTCAACAGAGATTCATTTTGCAAAAAAAACGAAAGAAGCAGACCAAGAAAGAGCTGTGAGAATTTGATTGTACTTTTGTTGCTGCCTGCCTACCATCATCAGACCTCACTACACGCTGCCGGCATTAACTGTCTGTTGCCTTGTTTTCTTGGTAAGTAATGCAAATTTAATTACTTCTCTTTCCTTATAAAGACTACTCGCTTTCATCATATTTTTGCACACAAGAATAGCAGTAAGTAGATATAACATACGTAGCAGCCACCAACCAGCCACACACATACTGCAAAACGAACCATAAAACAAAATAAGAAGAATAAATATGACAGGAACATGGCAATGTTTTCATAGGAGAAATAAATATACGACGAGATGGAGAAAAGAGGAAAAAACGTAGAAACAGACTGAAGAAGAAAACTACATCGCGCTGTTGAGAAATAGAAGAGTATCCATCATCTAGACATTTTTCATATGGTTTGCTGATGGCGAACAGCTTAGTTTCATAACTGTTCTGCCACTGCCACTACTTACTACCAACACCACTTACTTTTATTTCCTTGTTTTTTTCAAATGATATTGTCTCCTATATTGCGTAATGTACATGCATCTTCTTTCTCCAAGTTTTCAGTATGCCTCCCTCCCAAAAAGACAATAAAAGTAGCGCACATAAGCTATTGCCAATGTTATGTGTGCTTCCAAAAATTTTCCAGTCAAAGAAAAAGCCGAGATACTAAACTTCACTTTTATTTATCATCTTGTGTTATTAAGAAAACTGCTACTATGTAAGCATACATGTGTGTGTATAAAGCTCTTTTTACTCTTCTTGCTCCACCAGCAACCGCCATCACTGCCATTAGCCAAGTGCAAAGTGACTTGGCTGAATGAGCTCTAGCAGCACTAGATTGAAAATAGTGTGTGGCGGTGGTGGTGTCGGTAGTCGTGTGGTATGTGTGCTCCAAGGGTGCGTAAATCCCATACGCACCATCATCACCGACACCACCATCGTCACCACACAATATGATCCTTCCAAAATACACAAGAAAGAGCAAGGCAGTAGTCGTCCTGTAAAATGTTCATTCATAGTCAAAGCCAAGTTTGCTCAACGCGTAGGTATATATATCGATATTAAATTATATTGTACGCAAGAAAGTTTCAATTAACTGAAAGACCCAGTAAAGAAGAAAAATGGGTGGGTCGCATTCTACGCTTTCTCTCTAGAGCTTCCTCTCTCGCACGCATTTATTCGATGTAGACATTACAGAGAACTTTTTTTCCTATTCTCCTGCTCCAGATACTATAATAGAATTGCAGAGCGGGGTACGTATATACCTACATAAGTTATACAAATAAAAAGGGTGATGATGATGGTTATTATTATTAAGAATAAGGATGCCCATAAAAGAACACACGCGAGAGAGAAAGGGAGAGACTACTTGCTTCTTATTATTATTCTTTCCACCGTAAAAATACTAATGTTCACATTTGAAAAGTTTATACTAGGTGTATAACATCGGACCATGTATCAGGTTATAAATTGCCAAAAAACGAGTTAAGGTGAAGGAAATAGTATAGAGCTTGCTGTGTGGCTTGTGTTTTGCCTGTCTATTAAATTTCACGCAAGTCTCCTTGCTAGTAGTTACCCGTAGTAGTGGTAGTAGCTCATGTAATAATATTGTAACTTTTAACATTAGAAAAAACTGCCAGAGGTAGCTTAAAGTTATTTTCTTTTAATTTGAATTAGAAAGTCGGTCTTTCCTTCTCCCTCTGAATATTCACGTTTAACAAGTCTTCTCGTTTCTTGCTTGCTGGAGTACACATTCCATAGAGCAAGATATTCCAAGAAGAAAAAGTAAAATGAATGAGAAACGAAGTTGAGAGGCAGCCAGTTTAGAAAAACTTGATTATTGTGTGTCACCCTGTCTTGTTGCCAACTACCCATACAATAGAAGCTTTCTCTTTTCTGCGAACAAAAAAGGAAAACATTTCACGTTACTTTTTCATTTTTCTCCTTCTTTTTACTGTCCTTCTTCCTTTCAGCTAGTTCCTGTGCATACATCTACACTTTTAATAGTTTTGTATGTTTTAAATGGGCTCCTTCATAAAAAAAGAAAAAAGGCACGTCCCATTTTAGTCTATTTTGCAAAAAATAGAAAGATTCGTTTGTGTTAATAAAGCTATTGTTGTTAGTGGAACAGGCGTGTGTAAAAGAGAGAGAGAGAAAACTCCCTGCTTTTTTCTGCTTGGCCTTTTGTTTGCAAATTGNGTTTGTGTTAATAAAGCTATTGTTGTTAGTGGAACAGGCGTGTGTAAAAGAGAGAGAGAAAACTCCCTGCTTTTTTCTGCTTGGCCTTTTGTTTGAAAATTGCAAAAGACGTGATGTGTACTTTGACCTGAGAGTGAACTGACTCAGATTTTTTCGCTACAATAATGTGCGATCTTGGTTATTATTATTACTCTGGCCTTGTTTAGGCCTTTTCTTGTGTCTGTATTCTTTCCAAAAAAGAAAGCTTTTTTTGTGCCACAAGAGCCTTTCTTTATCTTTTGCCTTTATGGCCTTTTGTTTGCAAATTGCAAAAGACGTGATGTGTACTTTGACCTGAGAGTGAACTGACTCAGATTTTTCTGCTACAATAATGTGCGATCTTGGTTATTATTATTACTCTGGCCTTGCTTAGGCCTTTTCTTGTGTCTGTATTCTTTCCAAAAAAGAAAGCTTTTTTGTGCCACAAGAGCCTTTCTTTATCTTGCCTTTCTCCTTTGAGACAGGCAAGACGACGACAACGGCAGGCAAGGAAGCAAGAAAAGTAGACGATGAGTGGCTGGCGTCACGTACGTTTGCATAATGTATGTATTTGGAAAATTGTTATATTAAACGAGAGATCCCATTGAAGGTACACGCACCACACAATGATGTTAAATTGAATCTAAAGTTTGGTAGCAGTATTTGTGAAATGGTACGCCGACTACCACCGTGTAGCTTGTTAGTTTGGCAATGCTGTTAGGTAGATCAAGTTTTCTCCTGTGTTGTCTTATGATTCCTTGTAGTACTATTCTTCTAGGAAAATTGAAAGGTCTCTGGTGAGCACACGCACACATCCACACACAGTAAAGCAAGAGGAAAAACTCTAGGAAAAGGAAGGCACTTAGCATCACATTATTCATCCAATATTCCAACTTTTCCCGTTCTTATTATTTGATATTTAGGGAAATGATCAAAGTTTGTTTGTATTTTGCCAAAAACAGTAAGTAGTATGAGGGGGTTAAAAACTCTGTGGAAGTTGCTTATTAAAATTTGGCCACGTTCATCGTAAACATACATTATTAGATGGCGGCAGAAGTAAAGGCATAATAAAAGTTTTTAATATTACGGCGACACACAATTCCGTCACTGTAATATACTTTTATTATCATCATCGACGTCATTGCAAGTACATGGAACAAGGAGAAGAAAAAAGAGTAGAAAATTGTTAGTATTTCTTGTATACCTACCTATATCTCATCATACGAGAAAATGGGGTGAAAAAAGCTGCTGCTGAAATCAATTTCTGCCATTTGAACATGTTAGATCCTAGCATGAAAGGTAGAGAGAGAATCAGAGAGTGAGAGAGAGATTCGAGGAAAAGATAATAATACCGAATGCTCAACTTTTTCAATGTGTAAACTCTTCTGGGAAAAACAGTAAAAATTGTGGCATACTTTTCCCCGTTTCTCTCCTTCCTCTTCGTCGTTTTTCATATCTCCACTACTTGCTCGCTTGCTTGGGTGTTTTGGAATGAATTAGTTTTGTGGAAAAAGCTGCTTAAATGCTTGTTTTGGTCCAGAAAAACGTGTGATAGAGGAAACGGAAGTCATAAAACGAGTCGATAAAACCACTACAGTTTGTACCTCCTTTTCTCGCCTTCCCTCACATTCTCTATTTTTCTATTAAAAGCAGATATATACGCAGGCAAGCAAGCAGGCAGACTGGAAAAGGTGACTTACTATTTTTAACAGTTGATTGTTTTTTTATATATACATACATGCGTGTTGAAGAAGTGCATAATTTAGATTAAAAACCTGAAGAACGGAAACCATTAAAAAAACGTTACCTTCTTAGGAAGATAATATACAAAACTTATTATTTAGTTTAGCGTAAATACAAGACTTTCTTAAAATCTTCTTCCAGAAAAGATACGCGAGGAAGCCTGTTTATCATCGCAATTCACAGTTTACACTACTAGTAAGCAGCCATAAAGTAGAAAGGAACCCCTTGCACATTAATATCCACAAAGTAAATAAAAATTATATGGATTATGTATGAATCGCGTATCTGTATATACATTTTTTCTGGAATGAATAGCTTCACAAGAAATTAAATCTGTTGGTCTGGTTGAGTTGAGCTAAACAGAGAAAATTTTACTCCATTTTTATTTACTTTTTTTCACTAAACAGCAAAAGAAATTGTTAACTAGCGTCTAGCTATTAGAGAAGGAAAAAAGCATAATAGAATCAACTGTGAGATTTTCGTGCGCAAACATCCATTCGGAGGGAGATCTGGAAAAAATACTGTGCTTTCTACTACTTCTTATTACAGCAAAGATGAAGCAAGCACATTAAGACGCTCTAAATAACTCAAACACACACAAGATTAGACCAGTCGTCTTCCGCTCACAGAAAAATGATGATAAAGTCTGAAAAAAGTGTATTTTTATCAATGCGTTCTTTGTTCCATTTCTTTCTATCTGAACTTTATCTCTCTCTCTCTCGGCTTGCTCTTCTTCTCGCTGTTCCATGTTCTTGATTCTTCCCGTGTGTGTTGTGTGTCTTACTTTACTGTTGCAAACGTTGGTCCTTCTTACATTTTATATAATAACGTGTGTGTGCGGTACGCTAAGACTTCCGTAGGGTATTTATTCCAGGGAGCCTACTATAACTTTGCACACATGCAGCAGCAGCAACAGACACACTCTTCTTTTCATCGCAACAGACACGTACGTTTTATTGGATGGATACACAGACCACTCTATTGTATCATATCTAAATTGAACGTATGCACATAGAAAAAATAAAGCTCTTCTTTAAGAGACGTTCTGCATTTCCATGAATTGTGAATCAAACTGCTATATTATATACCCCATCGTCATAATATGATCATCATCCCCAGCAGAGTAACCTAATACACATTCTCAAACTCTTAAATAAATACTAGAGAGAGAGTCTTCATGTTCTTGGTCTGGTGGATTGCATTCCCAGGAAAAAGATTAGACAAAAACCCCGAAAGCTCCGCGTTGTGTGCTGTTGCTTCAAGCTTCCTTTGGTCTCTTTTTCTGTCTTTTTAAAAAAATGCTCGAGAAATTCCAGACTTTTATCGAGATTTTTATGGACGAGTTATGGCATCGCGATAGAGTTTGCAGACAGCAGCGTTGGAACAAGAAGAATAAGAGGAAAAGGGAATATATTATTGCATGCATATTTTCTCAAGTGTAGCCTACTCGAGTGTTCATGAGAGATTACGCACACACACAAGAGAGACTGAGAGAGACTTGCAGCGAAAATGGGAATGTAGTTTTGATTTGAAAGTCTTCCAAGTGGGTGAAAATATGGAGGAGAGGAGATCGTAAGAAGAAAATAACAGGCATCTTAATAGTACTTTGCCTGTAACATAATAAACTTATTCTTTATTCACATAAAAATGTTAGCCGTGCATAATATAGTAAAATATGGAAGAGAGGAGATCGTAAGAAGAAAATAACAGGCATCTTAATAGTACTTTGCCTGTAACATAATAAACTTATTCTTTATTCACATAAAAATGTTAGCCGTGCATAATATAGGATCCAACCACAAAAAAATCCATGTTCCATGTTTGTTTTTACTTCACCGCAAACATTCAAATATATGCTTTATTTGGCTACAGTTATCCCCTACACGATCTCCTTTTTTCTGCAGTTGTTGGTAAATCCAGTGCTAAAGGGAATTAGTCAAGTGGAACAAGAGATATTATGATGCCCACGGCATGCTTTTCATCGTGTTAATCCTGTTTTTGCTAATTTTTCCAGGCATAAATAAACCCTCTTGAAAACGATTATTTGGCTACAGTTATCCCCGATACGATCTCCTTTTTTCTGCAGTTGTTGGTAAATCCAGTGCTAAAGGGAATTAGTCAAGTGGAACAAGAGATATTATGATGCCCACGGCATGCTTTCATCGTGTTAATCCTGTTTTTGCTAATTTTTCCAGGCATAAATAAACCCTCTTGAAAACGCTAATATGTTAAAGTTCTGATAACTGGCAATAATGGTTGGAAATAGAGCTATCCATTTAATACCCGCATAATATGTAATACAATGTTATATGTTAACGTTAACATCTTTGTTTATCACCTACCTGGCAAATGATCAAATAAGTTAAGCTACACAACCATCGATTAAATACGATCATTTGTACTGCAATGCAGATTGCAGAGAGGCAGGCCGAAACAGCAACAGCAGCTTCAATTGTAAAATCGAGACAATATTTCTGTTCAATTTCTTCAGGTTATGTTACATAACTTGAAGGGAAAAAAGTACGTAGTATGCTTTGTAGAAAAAAAGTTTCATGGGTATTTTTTTCGGGTCTCTGACGGGCGAGAAGGTTGATATGAAAAGAAGAAAAAATTGATATGATGACAGACATAATCGGATGAATTTTGTAAAGAAACGCCCCATCAACAATCAACCTACCTTTCCTTCATCATTACAAGCGTTTTACGCCCAATTTAATCCTTCCTAGAGCTTCTTCGACCCTTCAAGATTAAAAAATGATAAGTTACGTTAAAAACTCACTTGTAATATTTTTTTTCTTTTATAATAGCGTGATAGTAAGTAGTAAATAAAACACAGTGTGTGTGTACTTGAATACTCTTGTCGTATTTTTTTGATGACGGTGGTGGTGGTGATGCTGCTGCTGGGAAGGCAACATCAGCATCATCATCTCACCGGTGAAATGGGTGAATCCAACAAGAAGAAGGGTGATACTAAAATGTTTTGATGAGTTTATGACAACCGATGAAAAAACAGCAGCATCACCACACCATTATCAGCGCCATTCAGCCCGTAAAAGATGAAAAGTGGGGATGTTGATGATGATAGCATTATGTGTAATAATAGGACAGCAAAGGAATCTATAAAATGCTTCATCTACTTACTATTATTATGTGTCTAAACTCTGAATATTATCAAACATGTTGTTGTAAAGGGTTAGCTGTCCGCTGTCCATATACCTTTCATTATATCGTTCAATGGCTTCATTTTATTCGGAGAAAAAGGCACACTCATCCACCTGGCAGTATACACTCTCTGGTGGGGATAATAGAGAAATTGTTTTATAATAATCTCTATCATCATTCTCTTCAACTTTTGGTGTAGTATATGTATATTATTATGCATTTTGATTGTCAGGGCCTACAAGGTTTAAACGCGAAAGGAGGGATGTGTCGGCATTACATGTTTGTAGCTACCTATATGCATGTTTGTACATTTTTAAAATAATGCCTCTGTGTATGTACTACATGGAATTGGTAAATGCTTACACAAAACTTCACTCTTACTCATTGTCAAAAGATAAAGGAAAAATCTATTTTTCTCTCCCAATGAAATAATAGTGCTTTAAATTTTAAAAAATGAACAGCTTCACTTTTCAACG
>JAANSP010004070.1:0-10577 GCA_036850745.1 Homidia socia
TTAGCTAGCTGAGCGCAAATAGGCGTGGTAAACGGGCAAATGTGCATGTTTGTACTGCCCAAGAAAATCATACAGTGTCAAAGCGATATGCAAATAAACTATTTATATAAATTGTGCAAATTTCGATGCTATGTTGAAACTTATTCAAATTTTTGAAAAAACATGTCGACTAGCATGAGGTTAAACAAACTACGCAGTAACTTTGAGTGGTTTTTCCATTTACAGTAGAAAAAATAAAATTGTGTAAAAGAAGATCGTTTGAATGGGATTTTATCGTGTATAAAATTAACATGTACATCCAGTGTAAACCGATATTTCATCTGAAACTTTAGATGTTGCAAAAAAAGTTTACGTTTTCTGCTAAAATGCTATCAGCTTTAATAGGCGAATATACAAACGGGTTTATGGATTTAAAAAAATAAATATGCCACACTTTTTTGGGTTTCAGCGAAGTAATATCCAGAAATAATGCAACTAATACTGTTTGTGTTTGCGTTTGTATTAAATTACCCGCTTGATATGTACCACCAAATTTAAATCGCTCCCTTTCAAGCAGCAAAATAAACAAGAGATACAGCACCTGAATAATTTATTATAAAAACAACAGCAATAACAATTTTATTGATCATTTAACTGTATAATTATCCTGTACATTTTATCTTTACAAGTTACACTGCATATCAGCCTTCTTCAGACTGCCAACTCCTTTTTTACAGCTTTAACCCATTAGACTATGGTCCTAAACAAGTTTATTATTATTAATTTTCTCTCATAAACTTATCAAAACAAGCGATTCGCTAACATTATTCAGAAAGAGAAGTTTGTTTATTTGTGCAGTCCACCCACACACGACAACTTCTATACTATCGATGTTGATATTGACAGTAAAAATTTAAAAAGAAATAATGCTAATAACTTTGTTTGTTTATTTGTTTGTGGGAAAAACCGCTTTTCAATGGAAATAAGAGGAAAAATTTTGAGTGGGTTTCATATAGTGTGTCAATAAGCCTTTTTCTGCAAGGACAACTTCAAATCGCCATCATTTTGTTGCATCATATCAATTCAAAAGCTTTCTCAAAACATGTTTTTCCTTTAGAAAAAACCCCACCATAATCTTTCGGTTATTCGTGCATATAAAATTTCCTTTAAACTGAACCTATTTGCCAGCACCTGGATATTTTCCCAAAAATAATTTTTGCATGCTTAAAATGAATATGATGTTGATTTCGTTGTAAAAGCGCTGTTGTTGTTGATGTTACATGGATGGAACACGAGAAGGATTTTAGTGTGCAGTTTAGCAGGATCGATCCGGAAATTACAGGAAATATTAAACCCATTTGGTAAACTACATTTGAATGTGCCTATCTACATGACTATTTTGGCAAAGAGAAAGAGGAGTACGGAGTGAGGTACCTTCACCTAAATCTGTTTTAACCATTTTCCCTCCTGAAATTCGACAAATGGCACCCAGAATAAATGCATGAGAATAGAACAGTGTTATTATTGTCGCTGCTGCTGCTGCCGCTATTATTGTTATTATTATTACTACCTCTTATTATTACCATCATCAACCTGATATTCGACAAATGGCACCCAGAATAAATGCATGAGAATAGAACAGTGTTATTATTGTCGCTGCTGCTGCTGCCGCTATTATTGTTATTATTATTACTACCTCTTATTATATTGTCATCATCATCATCACATTTCCCCTATATGTACAAGTAGCATTTGCTGTTTTGCAAAAAAAAACTGAATGGGAAAACTAAAGAAGAAAATTGATTATGTTTTCATGCTTCAGTGAAAACACACGCGGCACTCACTGCTGCTGTCTTTCTTTGTACCACATACAAACAAGCAGAGCAGCAGCAGCATCAGCAGCCAAAGAAGAATCAAACCTAA
This sequence comes from Homidia socia, assembly GCA_036850745.1. NCBI lineage: Eukaryota > Metazoa > Arthropoda > Collembola > Entomobryomorpha > Entomobryidae > Homidia > Homidia socia. Next base: position 1,903 of record JAANSP010004070.1, read on the forward strand.
TTTGGCGAATGAACTCTGAAAAGCATTCACCGATTGATTCAAGTGAAGTGTAGTGGTGCATAATGTAATGAGGGGATGCCATGCCTAAACATGTTATGTGCAATATTGTATAATGGTTTGATCGTGATGATGATGATGATGATGGCGGCGGCAGTAATCATCCTCCCATTTAAAACCATTTAAGAAAAAGGAGGCACTGCTGTTGCTGCTGCTGTTGCAGAAGCACACACTTAAGAGGACAATGAGATTCATAAGCCTTATCGGTGTCGGTTATACAACAGCTTCTTTTTCTCTTCTCCTCTACCATTCTGTATGCTCATGCTCATCTGGATTTTATTGAGCATAACGGCACACTAATTATCGTAGTTATCCCCTTAGAAAAGCTTTCACTCACAATAAGATTCTATTGGAAATAAGACGGTGATAGTGGAGAGAAAGAACGAAAGAATATGAAACGGTTCACTTGCCATGCTACTACTTGACTTGGGTAATAATTTTCTTATTGCTTGTATGCACTTTGGAAAGCCCGAAAAAAATTGGAAGAATCAGAAAAGCCATGATGATGATGACGATGTTGATATAGTCACGTTCCATTGCTAAATACTTTACTTTAGTTCATTGGTCGCAGTAATGTTATTTTCTGTGCGCTTTTTTCTCCTAGTATGCCACGTCCGTATATAGGTAATCCTGATATCTTGTACGTAGCAGACCGTACCGTAATGGCATATGATTATACCTACTCTTTTGACAAAACTGAGTACAAGTAGTGTGGATGCTGATCATCATTATTTTGTCGTGAGCTTCAAGCTGTTACCAATTCTCCCTTGCAGCAACCTAATCAGGATAATGCACTTTCAAGTATCAGGTCGGTTGCGTCCCTATACTGCTCCCTACAAACACCATATCAAAAGCATCATTGTCGTCATGATATTTTCTTCAGTGTCCTCTTATTGCTGTACTTGCCACTGTCTACTTTCTGCGTACCATTATTCTCATCAGCAAAAGTAGTTGTCCGAGCTCTTTTTCTCAAAATTTGTACTTACTTCCTATAGCGCTCGCATCATTAAAACTGAAGCTATCTTTTTTCTCTTAATAATTTAAATAGAATGAAATAAGCTTAAAATAAAGTGAAAAGACATGACATGTTGCGTATCTGCTCGTGTGTTTTGAAAAGAGAGTCCGGAGTCGTCTGAAAAGTTTGAAAAATATTGTAAGACCATTCCAATGAAATTATAAAGTTGTGAGTCAGAGTTTCACTCAAATTTAAGCGTACCAGCAGTTTCGTATGGTTTTGTTGAAGGGATCAATGTCCCAATGTAATATTTAGGTTTTTTCTCTTTCTTTCGCTCTTTCTCTCTCCCTTTAGCTTCAGCATCACTGACATCATCATCATCATGAGCGTAAACGACCTGCACCATAATAATACGACACATTATGCTTTTCCTTCTTGCTATTCAACAAAGTAGCTAGCAAGCTGGAAATAGGTTGGTTGGTCGCTTGATGCATGCATTTCCAATGGTTAAGTATTTATATACCCATATCTACAACACACACGGTGGCAGCAGTAAAATGGAAGGACAGGAGGAGAATTTTTGATACAATCTAAAAGTGTAACTTGAGAGTTGCCGTCATCAGTTGAAATGAAAGTAAAGTGGTGTGAGTGGAGTGGAATTCTCTTGCTCAACTGGAACAAACGAAATGAGATAAAAACGGTGAAGTTTTTTTTCTCCGAAAATAATGCATGTACCTACCTAACACAATTGCAATACCAAAATGTACATTTATTATTGAATCCAAAAAAGACACGTACTTTATCTACATTTTCCTCATATCTAAAAGTGTAACTTGAGAGTTGCCGTCATCAGTTGAAATGAAAGTAAAGTGGTTTGACTGGAGTGGAATTCTCTTGCTCAACTGGAACAAACGAAATGAGATAAAAATGGTGAAGTTTCTTTTCTACGAAAATAATGCATGTGCCTAACTGATATACACAATTGCAATACCAAAATGTACATTTATTATTGAATCCAAAAAAGACACGTACTTTATCTACATTTTCCTCATTTTATTCAAGTCATCATCATCATGAGCAGCGTAGTAGTAGCAGCAATTACTTACCTAATTTCATAACGTTGGGCTAATGGAATGAAGATAGAAAGTCGATGAGATAATAACAAGTCTGTTTTTGTACTTGCGTTTTACTGTGTCGTGTCGCGTCGTCATTTCGGTTTGGTTACTGTAAACCATGTGGACATGGTTAGTTTCGTCCTTGTTTTGTATCGGGTTGCGTTTCATTCTCCTGAAAAAAAAACAGTGGCAGAGGAGGACCAAGAGCAACCACCACCACCATACCACACCACAGCAAATGACTTGATGCTACACCACTGCTGCTGCATTACTTGATGATAAGTGAGAACAAGTTGGCTGGTTGTCGTTCCCTCTCTCTCTCCAAAAGTTCAATAAGAGGGAGGGAGGATGAGCAAGACAATAATCTGGAGGTATGTATGGTATGTATTTAACAGACTGTGTGTAGAATGCTGCGTATGAATGAAAATGGGAGAGAGAAAAAACCATGTAATTCCTTTCTCAATGTATATGTATTTAACTGACTGTGTGTAGAATGCTGCGTATGAATGAAAATGGGAGAGAGAAAAAACCATGTAATTCCTTTCTCTGCGTAATACTCACATTGTACTACCGCCACCACCACTAGCACCGCTGCTAAACCAAAAGTATCTAAAAATGGTTCTAGTTGTTAGTTAAAATAAAATTAGACATGACATGCATACGAGGAAAAAGAGACCACTACAACCATCCCAACCACCACCATACCAGTCTAACCGAAAAACTGTCCAAAATACATAGAGCTGAGGGACACAAGTACACTCGTCGTTGTAAAAGTGAATTTGGTAAAAGTTACTATGGATTGTTAGTTAAAATAAAATTAGACATGACATGCATACGAGGAAAAAGAGACCACTACAACCAGCCCAACCACCACCATACCAGTCTAACCGAAAAACTGTCCAAAATACATAGAGCTGAGGGACACAAGTACACTCGTCGTTGTAAAAGTGAATTTGTTAAAAAGTACTATGGACTTTATAGTTGGTGGTTGTAATAGTAGTGCATATACACGACAATGACGACAAAACCCGTGAAAATCTAATTTGGTTTTTTCATAGTTTGGTGACACATCCTGGTATAAAGCAGTGTGGAGAATGGACCAAAAGAAGAACGTGCAAAATGCTTAGTTTCTTTTTATTATGTATATGGGCAATGTTAAGTCTCACTAGGGCGAATTTTTTGGCAAAATACAGTAAAAATTTAGTCATTTTAAAGAGAAAAAGGAAGAATATTTTTTGGTGTGTTTTGCTGCTGCAACTGGCGGCGGCAACACATTTTGTGTAATATCTGCAGGGCAGAGAGGAGCACCAAGTCCTTTCTCGTTGACTTTTGCAGTGGCCTGGCCGCAGATGTATAATGTGACAGTTAAGGACAGAGGTAATGGGAAAATGTTTTCAAGAGAAAGACATTTTTTCCCGAGTATCCTTCTCCATGCTCTTATTCCACTTGTTCTTATCAAAAGGTTAAAACTTGAACAAGAAAAAGCAACTTTTTTGAGCATCTTTTCAAGACATCAAAAAGTTTTTTTAAACTCTAAAGAACAAACCATGTCTTTCAACAAAAACCGTCTGCAGCACCATATTTCTCGGTAATAATAATAATAAGAATTTTTGAGCATCTTTTCAAGACATCAAAAAGTTTTTTTAAACTCTAAAGAACAAACCATGTCTTTCAACAAAAACCGTCTGCAGCACCATATTTCTCGGTAGTAATAATAATAATAAGAAAAAGGGCTCTCATCTCATCAGCTTTGCACGTGCGACTACTCTTTGTTCAAGTCAAAAAGTTTAGTGCGGAAATGAGGTTGAGATGTGATGTGTGGTTGGTTGGCTGACAATTGTTGCGAAAAATATTAGACAGACTTTTTTTAAACTCATTTTAAACATGAAATATTTTCTACAAGGAAAAGAAAATAAGGTGAGGTTGATAATCAGCATGGCGGAATGACAATGAAAAATGAACTCTTTAAAAATATAAAAAGTTATACAAGCTCTGCTTATCATTGCACATGCTTGAGAAAAGTTAGTTAAGAAGGCGGAAGAGGAAAGTTGGTAAAAAGATGATTGTTGCATTTTAACAGTTTGAGTAAGATTAATAACTTTTAAAAAAGTTTGCTTCTTGTCATCTGAGTTATTACAGCAGCAGTAGTAGTAAATAGTGCATTTTATAGATAAGTTATTTGATTAAAAGAGGCATAATTATCAAAAAATTTGCAACGTAGATGAAATTGGTTGGTGATAAACAAAGTTGGAGGTACTCCAGTATTTAAAAAATGATAATGACTAAAACTATTTTGCATTGACTGACTACAAATGTGGTAGGTGGTGGTAGTTTATTTATACGACTATTCGTATTAAGTTTATGGTGCTGCTTCAACGAAATTATTATTTTTGAAAAGAGCCATTCATTCGGTCAGTCATCCTCATTAAAATTTGTGTTTCTAGAAAAGAGTGGACTGCAAAATCCTTATTACTTTTGGAGTTGGTTAATAATTAGAAATGTTCATTATTAATGGAAAAAATAAGAGAAAGTTGACGATGATGAAGATTTTTTTCCTTTCATCCAGAAAATGTTATTGAGTTTTGCGATAGTGCGTTTCTGCAAAACTTTTCCCTAATGAGTTTTCTCTCTTGTTTACCAACATGTTTCTTGGAATAAGTGCAAGTGAATAAGTTTAATTCAGTGCAAAAAACCCAAAACAAAGTCACCAATGGTGTACCTGAAAGTGAAGCAATGCTGATAGACTCAACGCCACCTCATACGTCTGGAAACCTTCTGGAACCTGAGCCAAACAAGAGCAATTCAATCCCAAATGATGCAAATCAGTCTTGGGCTGAAATTGCTAGAAAAAGAAATATCAAAAGAAATCGGAAAGGCAAGTCTGAATCTACTGTGATCGACTCGAACCCCACTTCTTCTGATACTAGCCCTACCAATGCTGTAAAAAATCCAAGATTAGAAGTGGGCTTTGATAAGCAAACACTTTTAAACTCATATGAAAACTGGAAAACTATCAACATAGGAAATGGCCATCTGTCAAACGAGAAATTGTTTCAACTTCTCTCTGAGGGCTACGATGATATAACCAGTGTGTCAAGGATCGTTGCAAAATTCACTGAAAGCCCAGCCCAACTCCGGAAGCAACTCAACTACCTTACTGGAAAAATTGATAATGAAGACATCAAAAAATTCATAAGCCAAGTTAGTGACGCCATCCCAATATCATCTAATGTCATCGTTTAAAGTGTGGAGTCTTTTCTGGAACCGAATAGGACTGAAGATTAAAAGAAGAACGAGAGGAAAAAGAGGTGGTAGAAAAATTAAAAAACATAAAACATTAAATAAGGATAATGGTAGAACAAATGTACTAGTAAGGAACGCATACAACTTCCCAAAATTGTTTTACACAAATGCATGCTCACTAGATACTGATAAACTAGACTTGTTGCTAGGGATAAGTTCAGAGTATGACATTTTAATGGTTTCAGAGACATGGGGAAATGCCAATAAAAACATAAATCTGCATAATTTTAATGTATTTGAAACAAGGCGAGAGTCACAAATTGGTGGTGGTGTGGCCATCTACACTCGTGATACCTTGCAGTCTACTAGGTTTAACAATTTCATGCATAATAATAGCAAAGATTTTGAAGTAACATGGATTATAACTAGACCCTGTTATCTACCAAGAGAGATATCAGTGATTGCACTTGCTTGTGTGTATATACCTCCTGGTACAAACAAAACTATTCAATTTGAACTTTTCAAGTGTCTTACTAGTGCATTTGAAAACATTAATCGTAAATATGTTTCTCCAGGGTTCATAATAATTGGTGACTTTAACAAATGGAAATATGCTAACGTTTTTTCAAGTACAACCAACCTAAAACAAATAATAGACTTTCCCACCTTTTATGACTTGAGCAAAAACAGTAAACTAGATTTAATTTTTACTAATATAAAAGATTGCTATGAAAAACCAGAGGCAATAAATCCCATAAAACTAAGCAAGTATTTTCATGTTGGTATTCACTTACAAAAGAAATGCACATTAAGTACACAAAAAGCTTCAAATACTGTTAAATATCGTACCTATACTAAAAATAATTTGGCTGATTTTGCTGAGATTATTGAAGAAACAAACTGGAAAACTTTTTATGACTCAGACTGTATCAACTTTAAAGTTGAATACATGAATACAATATTGAAGAGTGCCTTTGAAGTTACTTTCCCAGAAAAAGAAAAATATGTGCATGTTAATGATAAGCTCTGGGTTACTACCTCCTTGCAGGCGTTGTTTAACAAATACAAAAAGATTTCAGTTAAATCCGCCCTGTACACTGAATATAAAAATAAATTAAAGGCTGAAATTAAGCTTGCCACAGAAAAGTTCAATAATATTATGCAAAAGAAAATTGAGGAAAACCCTGTGTCCATTCATTCGTTTGTTAACAAACTCTGCAGTCTGAAAACGAAAAAGTCGTGTGTAGAACAAATAGCTTTGGCAGAAAATATGAGTATAGATTTAGTATTAAATAAAATAAACGACCACTTTTCTGAAATAAATAATAGATTCTTGCCTCTTTCACTTGTCAATAACAAAACCTTGGGTGAAAACTGTTTGTATGTAAATGAAATGGCGGTACTTAGATGCTTTGATAGACTTTGTGTTCGTAAAACAAATGTACCAAATGCGCTTCCAACCAAATTCCTAAAGTTTGCTGCTATACATATTGTTCCGTTGTATACACATATCATAAACTTTAGTTATAAAACTTTCGAAGTACCAAGTGAATGGAAAAAAGGTTTCATCACACCGGTTGAAAAAGATGCAAATAATGTTGTTATTAGTAATTTAAGGGCAATTACTCAAACAAATGTATTCAGTAAAATAACGGAGCAATTTATGTTTCATAAGGTTTATAATCAGGTAGTGCACAGGCTTAATCCTGCCCAGTTTGGAGCAATAAAAAAGTCATCAACAACACATTACCTAGTCTCTTTATATGATTTTATATTGAAAGCACTTGATAAACCGAACACATATGTTATCATAGTTCTACTCGATTTGTCTAAAGCATTCGACCTAGTTGATCATAAAATCTTAATTGAATGCTTGTATGAATTAGGTATTGATGAGAGTGACATTATGTGGATAGCGAATTTTTTGAGCGAAAGAACGCAATGCACTAAATTTAAAAATTTTCTTTCTAATCCTTTAAAAATCAATAATGGAACTCCACAAGGAACAAAAATTGCGATTTTGTTGTTTATAATAATGGTTAATAAAGTGCTTGGTAAGTTTCATGATAAATATGCTAGCAATAAGAACATAATGAATGCGTTCGTTGATGATATGTGCATAGCTGAAGCTGTGAATTACGAAAACGCCCCACTAATAAATGATTACGTAAATGATGTATGTAAGAACTTAACTATGAATAATATGAGTCTAAATCCCCAGAAAAGCAATGTAATTATAATTGATCACTCTGAGGGAAAAAAGTTTAGTGAGTATAAAATAACTGTAAATGGTATCGAAATTCCTAATGCTAATGTAAGTAAATTGTTAGGTGTACTTATTAATGATAAAAACAATTGGAATGACCATGTCAATTTTATTTATAAGAAAGCCTGTAAAAAGCTTTTCATCTTGCGTAAATTAAAATGTTTTGGGCTGACACTTTTCCAATTGAAAAATATGTATATTTCACATATCCGAAGTGTGTTGGAATATTGTTGTGTGCTATGGTCTAGTTACCTAACTGTTGAGCAGACTAAAAAACTAATAAGTGTTGAAAAAAGAGCCCTAGGTATTATCTGTGGTATGTATATTAGTAAAAGGAATTATACTTTAGTATGTGGAAAACTTGGTATGAACTGCTTAGTTGATAGATGGAAAGAATTGTTATTCAGATTTGGAGTTAAAACCTTAAAAAATGATCGTTTTAAGCATTGGCTTGAAAAATACCAAATAAAAAGAATGCCCAGTTATTGTAGTTGGTATAATAAAAACAAATATAACTTTAGAGCTGTACCTTGTAAATATGAAAGGTATAGAAGGTCGACAATCCCGTCACTTATAAAACTATTACGTGAAAAATGTTAAATGTTAAGTCACCAATACATCGAATTTTTCTTTTTGTATTTAGTAACCTTCTCACCGCGCCTTAAATGGCTGCGTGAACCTCTTCCTTTCTTTTCAAATTTCTTTTTCTTATACTGTATCATTTTCGGCATAGTCAACTGTGTAACTATGTTGTGTAAGATGCATTTTCCTGTTTCTTTGAATAAATAAATAAATAAATAAATAAATAAATAAATAAATAAAATACATAGTTTCAATTTCATTGCTTCATTTAACAGAGATCTAGAGCCAAAATAAAGAATCTTCGTTTTGTCTCTATTAAGCTCCATACGATTTATGTTTAGCTAATGCTGTATAGTTACAATGTCCTTTTCAAGTTCATTAACTAAGTCCAAAACTTCACCTTTTTTACATGATTTAATAATATTATTGTCATCGGCATATTAATACATATTATCAT
>JAANSP010004071.1:0-10573 GCA_036850745.1 Homidia socia
GGTGTTGGTTCTGCAGGAGGAGAGTCACCTTTACTACCAACTTGTTTGGGAGGTGGCGTCTTTTCTTCCACAGACGACTGCGACTGAAGTTTTGCCTCGAATGCTGCTTTACTTCTGGATACGGATGTGGTGAGTGGTCGAGGAGGCTTGGACTCAAACTTGCTCTTGGCGTCGGAAACTTTGAAAGACGGGATCACAATTTTCTTAATACCAGGGGGCTTTGGAGGTGGTTCCATGGTGGTGGATCCAGACGGTGAAACCTTTGTCTCCAGGTTCTGAATGAGCTCTGCTGTCTTCTGACTAATCACCTTTGAGTTGCGACGTTCAATGCGAGTGGGTGATACAGAATCTGCCCTGTCCTTAAGTTTTGCTGCTTTTGACTTGGTCTCTTCACCAGAATCCGAGGCAGGAGTAGAATCTCGCTTGTCTGGTGGGGTAGCAGATTTTTCCTTTTGGGACGATGGTGAAGGTGCAGCAGATTCTCTAGCTGGAGATGGGGTCGCGGATATGACTTCCTTTGGTGTTACTGCAGCTTGTTTTTCAGCTGCTGCTGGAGCAGGTGCCGTAGTAGGAGTCACTGAAGGTTCATCAACAGCCTTTGGTTTTTCAGGCTCCACAGGTGCTGCTTTAGGTTTGATAACTTTCTTTTTAACCACAGTTTTATCTTCTGCGGTAGGGGTACTAATAGGCGTGGGTGGCTCGGCAGCAGCAACAGTTTTCTTGGGTGTGGTGGGGGGTGCCTTCGGTTCAGGAAGCTGGTTTTTCAGCTGCTGCTGCTGGAGCAGGTGCCGTAGTAGGAGTGACTGAAGGTTCCTCAACAGCCTTTGGTTTTTCAGGCTCCACAGGTGGTGCTTTAGGTTTAATAACTTTCTTTTTAACTACAGTTTTATCTTCTGCGGTAGGGGTACTAATAGGCGTGGGTGGCTCGGCAGCAGCAACAGTTTTCTTGGTGGTGGTGGTGGTGGGGGCCTTCGGTTCAGGGGTTACCTTTGCTTCTACTCCAACAACAGGTTCAGTCTTTTTAGGTTTTACCGATTCAACAACAGCAGGCGGTGCTGGGGATGGTGTTGATGGAGTAGGCGTTACAGCTGCTGCTGTTGCAGGGGTTGGACTTTGAGTCGTTTTACTCGCAGCAGTCGTTTCCCCTCGTACTTTGCTTTTATCTCGTTTCACAATCTTTCCTTCTTAAGGCGTTACAGCTGCTGCTGTTGCAGGGGTTGGACTTTGAGTCGTTTTACTCGCAGCAGGCGTTTCCCCTCGTACTTTGCTTTTATCTCGTTTCACAATCTTTCCTTCTTTTCCTTTTGTTGTTGTAGTTGCGTCTGAAGCAGTTGCTGCTTTTGATATTACTCCAGCTTCCATATCCTCTGCAATCGTTTGAATTTCACTAATTTCACTCAGCGTGTCGCAAGCATCCTCCTCATCCCCTTCTCTTCCACCTGGAGGTGGCAGTTCCAATTCCTCTTCCCCAACGTCCCGAATCAATTCCAGCATTGGAGAACTCTTTGACTTTGACTGCACTTTCAGACGCTTTGGTTTCTTGACGCCCTTATCGTCCACATGATTGGCCATCACAGCATCGCCAGCGGCAGCAGCTCCTGCCCCACCTTGTTGACCCTGATCTACATTATTTCCAGCTGGCGAGGGCCCTGCAGCGTTGGGTTGCTGTTCAATCACAACCTGATTATGGTTAATTGCAGAGCAGTTTGCCAAAGCCAGTAGCAAATCAAGTCTCACTGGGGTCTGGGTAGCAAGTTCATCAGCAATTCCCAAACAGTCCTTATCAAATCCCAAATTCACCCAAGGATGAGAACACACTTTACGAATATCTGCGCGCTTCTTTGGATCGACGGTAAGCATAATGCGAATTAGTGGTGATGCCTCTGCTGGTTTCTTGGGTTCAAAGTAGTCGCCGTGCGAAATTTGCTTCACCAAGCGTTTAAAGTTGGAACCGTCAAAGGGCATTGCTCCGTACACGAGTGTGTATAGTAAAACGCCAAGAGACCAACAGTCCACTTCTGGTCCTCTGTAGGGAGTGCCACGAACAATTTCTGGAGACGCATACAAAGGACTTCCACAGAATGTTTTGAGCATGTTGATCTCATCAAATACGTTACTCAGACCAAAATCGGCAATTTTGGCATTGAATTTTTCATCTAGTAGAATGTTTTCCAGCTTAAGGTCACGGTGACATATTTTATGCTGAAAAATATAAACAATAAAAATGATTCAAAACCCACTTTTTATTTTTACCCACATCTATATGTAGGCATATATATGAGCATTACTGCACTGGTCAGATCAAAGTTCATACCTTATGACAATAGTAAACGGCAGATGCAATTTGCCTGAATATCCTTCTCGCCTCGTCATCTTGTAGCACCTTTCTCTCATTCAAATAATCATACAATTCTCCGCCCGCAGCGTACTCCATCACAAGAACCATTTTTTCCCGATTCTCAAACACTTCATAAATATGAATAATGTTTGGGTGGCGAACAGACGACATGATTTGAATCTCACGACGTATTCTAATTAGGTCAGCTTCAGTCTCAATCTTTGATTTCTTAATAGTCTTAATGGCCACCTGATAATGAAAAAAATAAGTAACCAAACCGTTTTTTTTCTAAAAAAAGACAAAAAGTATCTAGTTGCAAACTTTATCATCATTATTCATCACACTGTGCATTACCTCTTGACCAGTCTCCTTATCAATTCCCAACTGGACTTTTCCATAAGTGCCCTGGCCCAATTTCCTTATCAAATCAAATCGTTGTCTTAGCCTGCCCCTATTATTCTGCACTCCGGTTGCATTCTCCAAGGGGCCCATGATGCCCCTGGATTGGTTAAGAGGATCATTCGGCTCTCGCAGCACCATTAGTGACACTTTATTATTTACAATATTCACTACAAAACTACTCAGTCTCTATTTACGAAAAGTTCCAACCAAGATAAGCACCAAATCAGTTTTTTTAGTAAAAGTAACAACACCCAGTGAAAAGGCCATTCGGCAACTCCATAATAATATTTTTTCAATTAGTTTTTACGGCATAGTGTAATGAAAGGATCCTTTGCAGGTACCATTTCACCTTTAAAAAAATTATCGCCCACTCTATTGCCTATATACTACTGCACTTTTCAAATATTTTTTCGTCCTTTTCATAATTATAACAATTCTGGTACATTGGAACGTATAATATATTTTTATTTCAAACTAGAGCCACCACCACTACAAATACAACCTACGCTGGCGTTAATAGTCGCAGTAATTCCTCCGCAAAAGGCCCCCATTTGTTTTGATGAGTAATAATAATAATAAGTAGTAAAGAAAATGGCTGATAAGCGATCGGCTGAAGGCGAAAATTTACGAGTCAATGCACTTCCGTCGCACACAACTACTCCCGAGCATTCCTTTGCTGCTGCTGCCGTTGTATGCATTTATTATTCGCAAACATCTCTCTCCACTCCAATTTCCCAACGCATTCACATTGCATATTATAGAGTTCGGAACATGCACACATATTAATGCAAAAAATATATATATGTGTATAATTTACTACATGGCGATGATGATGATGGCGTTTTACGTACGACTTGTTCTCTTTTTTTCAAGGAACACGTCATCACTTTTTGCCAGCTTTTTTTCTTGCTCTTCTTTTTATCTTCGTCTCAGTTTAGTCAAGTAATCGGGAATTCAAACGACCAGTGCTAGTTGTTGTACTAGTAGCAGTTATTGGAGTAAAATAAGTAAATAAATATCTCACACTGGTATGCACCATGCACCACTTGGAAGAAATAATGAAAGAATTCCGTGTAATGGCCTACGCTCTCTGGCCTGGCATTTTACCATTTTCACTCTAAATTATCGCACTACTCACTAACTCACTCTGAATTTACACACAAACACACTAACTGCAGTGTTTGAAATAAGTAGTGAATGAAAACTGAGTTTCAAACCTCAAAATATACATAAATATATATCGGTATTTTACTTTTATATTCCTTCTACCTATGCATACTCTCTGTGTGTATTTAACGGGCAATTACAATGAGGGATTTATAGTGTGAATTTTAAAAAAATGATGAAGCTGGCTATAATTTGTTAGTAGGGGTTTGAAGGTGCTGGCTTGGCTGGCAGTTGGAAAGATGGTCTAAAAAAAGTATTACATTGAATGTACTACATTCCTCGATTCCTCCTCGGGCATGAGCAGAAGAAGGGAGGATATGAAAAAAAAATGATGAAACTGGCTATAATTTGATAGTAGGGGTTTGAAGGTGCTGGCTTGGCTGGCAGTTGGAAAGATGGTCTAAAAAAAGTATTACATTGAATGTACTACATTCCTCGATTCCTCCTCCAAGACATACGGGCATGAGCAGAAGAAGGGAGGAGGATATGATACAAGGCTACCAAAAAATAAGAAAAATATTGTAGGCAGACATATATAAACGGGAGCAACAACAACGGTCTACTGAAGCATTATAAATATGCATGGCATTATTATTATTATGATGTGGCGGTGGTGAAGTCAGTGTCACCGTCACCATCATCATCGCCAACTCTACCATTTTCCTCCAACTCAGTTTGAATATAACCGTATTACCTATATAAATATATATAACTGATCATGATGATGATGCTTTTCTATTATTAGGAAATTGATTCGTCATACAACTCTTGTGTGATTACTGCCACAAGAGTTCTTTGGAACTCGGGGATGATGGGATGTATGCATGCGGATGGGATTTGTTGCATGCCTTTTCGCTTTCCGAACATATGCTTAGCAGAGTATTAAGAACACATTCCTCCACTCGTCTAGTCAGTCGTCTTACTCTTGTTGCAATTCAAAATTGTAAAAAGTTTTTCCCTTCATAACATATACACCACCACTGCTGTTGGCTTTATACTGTTAAAGCTTTTAAGTACTGCGATGATCGTCATCATTTTCATCAACGTTATATAGTAGCATTATCATCGTGATGGACCCGGAAGGAAGAAAAAAGAGAATTACGAGTTACTTTACTACTTTAGTTAGCTTGTCGTTTAAAAGTACAATATTTTAAAGCTTTTAAAGAAAAGCACAGCAGGAGCAGATGCGGAAAGATATCTGAAAGAAAGAAAGAAAGAGAAAAAATTCCGGTTCGGAACATTTCGTTTCAAAACAGACGAGCGGAAGAGAATGTATGGATGTCTGTATGGTTGGAGGTTGGATGGAATGAAATGTCGTAGTAGTAGCAGTTCTAATTTTAGTTCCTCAGCCAGCATTACAGTCTTTCTTTTCTGTACTCTACTATGCCATCATCATTATCAAAACTTGTACAGATTCAAAAAATGATGCTATACGTTGTAAATGTCTATATAAATGGTCACAATTTGCTTCCGCTGTGATGCAAGGTTTGTAATAACTACCATATTAAAGTTATTTGTTATTATATGAAGATTATTGAGGATTTGGTAGTTTTAATGGGTTAAGGCTTTGCTTTACAGGCAGCTGCGGAAATGAAATGCCAAACAGTTCATAGAAACACTATCATGCTAAAACAATATTATTTGTTGGATAGATGATGATGATACATTTTACTACGCAGTATTATTCAATTTCTTGACTTTGGCAATGATTAAAAGTTTTAAGCTAAACCAACATACGATTTGTTCATCACAATGACTAATGGCAATTTCAAATAAAGTCTTTCATCATTATCCAAGCTAATTTCGCTAATTTAATACTTGAAAAACATTTTGCTAACGACTCTTATAGATCTTATTGCCTATAATAGATAGAAATAAGATACTCCTCTGGCTTGCCCTAGCTCTAGTATCCAATAGCTTGAGTTGAGACAAAATATAGTTTAGACCTCTCAAGTCTTAATCCAAGCAAATAAGTAATCCAAGAACAGAGAAAGTGGATACCTAAAAAGAAATGGCCTTTGGCTGTCGCTAGTAACTTTTTGTCACGCTCAATGAGTTTTATTTTTGTAAAACACGTCGAGGGCACAACAACGACAAAAGAAATGTATAAACATATGCATATCTATGTATTTATATATTTGTACTGTACATTAATAGATTCACGCATGTATATAACATTTTGCAATTTTATAGCATAACAATAAAACACCCACCATTGAAACCCAGTAAAAAAGACGAGAATTTATTGTTGACTTTGAAAGAGCGTATTGAATCGCACTATAAAATTATTTTTATTTCTCTGCACTACAAACATAGTACGAAAAAAAGTGACAGAGATTCGCAAAAACGTTGTTTTTGGTGTTGAACGAGAATTTATTGTTGACTTTGAAAGAGCGTATTGAATTGCACTATAAAATTATTTTTATTTCTCTGCACTACAAATATAGTACGAAAAAAAGTGACAGAGATTCGCAAAAACGTTGTTTTTGGTGTTGGGTGACTTGATTCCAAACATGACAATGTCACCGAAATCATTTCTCTCTATTTATTTGCAACTACTACGCATTCGTATATGAATCATCTTATTTATATAAGCTGATATATTCTATAGTATTTCGAGGTTTAGTGAGAAACTGAATAAAAATCAGCGCGTGTGCAATATATGACTCACATGTTTGTTCATCATCAAAACTTAAAAGATATTTTTTAGAAAAAATGAATAATGATTCATCGAAAGTATAAAAAACTTTATACAAAAGTTACACAAAATAGACTTTTAAAATACAAATATTGCGGTTTATTTCCTCAAGTTTAATAAAAATCCAGCATTTAACAACGTAAACTTATCTCCTCGAATTTAACAATAATTAAAAAATAAAGCATTTCTACTACAAAACAAAAATATAAGTTACATAAAATTATGGATTTTTTAGGCATCCAGTATTTTATAGTTATCACCAGCAGGTTTCCCAAGTACTAAACGAACTGCAGTGATATGTCTGCAGATGATAAATGCTGGCAGTTCGTACAGCGAGAAAATTATAAATATGCTTTTTTAAGCAATAATAATTTAACATTTTAACCCAAAATATAGTAAGAAGCCAGCTGCTTATTTAAACATGTACAGAAAATGGTAATGTTGATTAATTACGAGTAGTAAGTAGATAAATAATTATTAGTACAATTTAGTAAAAAGTTTTAATTTACTGTATGATTTAAGATACAAATTAATAAAGTATATATCGAGAATCACAACGAGTTTTTCCCTTCCTTTCTTTCTGTTCTATATACTCAAAAAAATCTCAGAATGGGTAACGTCGCATGGTTTTAAATACACGAGTCTTTACAGAGTACGGATTTTTTCAAAAAAGTTCTTGGCATTATGGAATGATAATTTAACAATGTTTTGATACTGCTCGGCGGTTGGTGCTCTCACGTTGTTGATTAGTAAATATGGTAAAAATGTAAACAGGAACTAATAATTGAAAAGTATTGAAGTCTTGGAGGTGTCTTCATACTGTTTATACGCTGCTACATATAATGGGGTTTATATATCTTTTCGTATTTTCTGTTGGAGAAATTGGAGTCAGTAGAGGATCATCTGTGTGTGGCATGTTATCTGGCCTTTTTTTGGAGATTAAAATTGAGGTAGGCTTATATGGCAAGTCCGAAAACGGACACAATACAATAAAGACTTTTATTTTCCCATCTCACAGTACAACAGCCGTCGGTGGCGTTATCCCAGAAACAGGAACTTGCTGTGTGTAGTCCAGCACCGGATTTTTGCATGATTGTGCAATTTACTAGGATGAAAACAACAATAAACAAGACATATTTTTATATTTCATTATACATATATAATAACAGGACATGTACTATAATGTGCAAAATGCGAAATTATGTCAAACCAACCTATATACTTGAATGGTTTCTGTAGCCCTGTGAGTCCCAAAAGGCACCCTTCAACCACCGAAGATGTCCACTGACTAACTTTCGTATTACAATATGTCTGACCCCCAATCACCTGCTCAATTGTCTCCTTTACGATTCCGCTCACCTCATCCGCCACGAATTGGGTCTATAGTCGAATTAATAAAGGTTATCAAACATGTAAACACTTGCATACTTTTTGTCATTTTTATTTTAATTTTTTCCAATTTTGTACTTTATACAAAACATTTACCTCTTCATTAAACTCATCCATAATGACTTTCTCTTCCTGTACTATCTACAAATGGTCCCAAACTCTAAAAGTATGTCTTGCGAAAAAAGTAATAGTCCAATAGGTGGTCCAAAACATTTACCTCTTCATTAAACTCATCCATAATGACTTTCTCTTCCTGTACTATCTACAAATGGTCCCAAACTCTAAAAGTATGTCTTGCGAAAAAAGTAAAAGTCCGATAGGTGGTCCAGTCCCCCTGCTTAACAGTTGACGGTAAATACCTGCTAAGTTCTACCAACAGCTCTTCCGCGAAACCATTACAGCAACCAGGTCCAAGTTCAAACTTCAAACTGACTTGATTATTTACGTTCACACTGTTTTTAAATGTTCTGCTTCCAGAGAATAATAGTTTTTCCTGTCTTCTTGTCTATGCGGTCTTTTACTTAAGTTTTTGATAAAAAAATCCTCATCGACTCCGTCTGACGTTCGATTTTACGTAAAAAAGTCCTGTCCAAAACCAAGAGAGAAACAAATACCACTCAAATTGGACAAATATTTTTTTCACGGAAAATTTTACTCCTCCCACTAATTTGAAAGCACTAATTATTTTGAAACTGAATAATTCACACAGAGAAACTCCTACGATTCTATTTTTATTACTTTTTAATGATGAAAAAAATCACATTACCTTATAATTAAATCCAATATTGATAATTTTACCTTGTCAACTGTTATTATACTTTTATTGATATTTTGGGTCTGTCAAAAGTTAGAAATTCTTTTTATTGTCATAACGTCACCACCAGCACCAGCATCAACATCATCATCTGATTTTGGTATCTGCTCTGAATCGCCTCCTCTCGTGCAACTTATCGCAAATGCACGAGAAACCCAAAAAGTGGAGAGATGAGAAGAAATGAGATGCACATGAACATGTATACATGAATGAAATGAACGTGATCTAGTGATCTCCTATCTTTTCTGTGCTGAGCAGCAGCTGAAAAAAGAGAAATTCTTACCTTTTCCCTTTCTGCCTTTGGCACAACAGCAGCAAAACTTCTTTTTGCCCTACGTACCTACTTTTCAAGTTTCAAGAGACCTACACGACAACTTCTGACTGCACGACGTAATTAACTAATTAACTACCTAAGTTCTCGCTAGTTACAACTACATTCTCGGGGTAAGTTAATGCAAATTGTTCTGTTCAATGTCATGATTGATATTTATGTTAATGTTGTCTATTATACAGCTGTTTTGACATGAAGAAAGTACCAAAAATCAGCTCAGGTAGTTAAAGTCAATCACATGGTCAATTTTATTGAAAGTGTTGATCAAATAATCATAAAAAGCAGGAATTGTTTCATAATTAATTATTTTAATATTTAATATTTGGTGATGTGAGTGTCATCAAGTGTCATGTGTGGGGAGAAGGTATATTCAGAGTGCGAGTGGTTGGTGGAGGTGGCATAATAACATTATTGATGAAACGTGCCAATGACAAATGATGAGTTATTTGGAGATTTTTATAGGTTTTTTTTTGTTTTCCAGGTTTTCCTCCATAGCAACACACCCTACTAAAGCGTGTTGTGGTTGTGGTGACAGCTAGTTCCAGCAACAGCAGCAGTCTATTTTCGGAACTTTTCCATTCCTTGGTTTTTTCCACACGGCAGTTATTACTGTGGTGACCTATTACTAGATATACGCAGTCGGCCATCGACATTGGATAGAGANGACAGCTAGTTCCAGCAGCAGCAGTCTATTTTCGGAACTTTTCCATTTTCCACACGGCAGTTATTACTGTGGTGACCTATTACTAGATATACGCAGTCGGCCATCGACATTGGATAGAGAACAAGTTCAAGTTTACTATTGTCCCAGCACATCTGTTGTTATCGTGAAGAAGATATGACGTCCTCAAATGGAAAATTGTTCCAATACGGAAAATTTTTTGCAACGGTTCTTTGCAGAACAAATAAATCTTTTGTGACTCCTTCGGTTTCCTCCTCCTTTTGTAACATTGAAAGTCGCTTATTTTCATCGTCGTCAACCCCTCTGCCTGGAGACTCCAGTAGGGAACCGTTTATCCCTGCTTATCAACAGGTAAATTGGGATTTAAAAGTATTTAAAAAATATATTTTAGAGGGGAGTTTGGATTTAAATTCACATTTCACTTTCTTTTGTAGAGAGAAGGCGAACCTATTGAAACTCTCAAGGCTCGATTGCTTTACCAAAGTCGTAAACGTGGTATGCTTGAAAATGGCCTTCTTTTGAGCACGTTTGCAGCAAAATTTTTAGATTCAATGAATGAGGTTGAGCTAAAGGACTACGATAGACTTATAAACGTCCCTTCTAACGACTGGGATATTTTCTACTGGGCTACTGGAGTTAAGCCTATTCCCAAGGAATTTGATACGGATATACTACACAAGTTCATAGATCACGTCAGGAACAACGACAAGGAAAGTCGGATCAGGCAGCCTGATTTGTAAGTTTGTTTATAT
>JAANSP010004072.1:0-10573 GCA_036850745.1 Homidia socia
GTGTATTCCTTCCAGCATAGCAGCGATTGCATGCAACATTGAACTGAACACGAACATTTGTTGATCCAGTAATCGATTTTATGTTTTGTTTTCTGTTCCAGATTTTTCCAGTCCACTTTAACTAACGTACTGTGTCGTTATTTTTAATTTAAAAAAATCTAGAGTGATCTTGAATTCTTTTGCGATTAAAATGGACTTTCAGGATGACAGTGGGTCGGCAGGATCTCAATACAGTCAATTCAATCAGATGAAAAGCTTGTATGATAAGCTTATCATTCTCGGCTACCGTTCTGAATTTTCTAAATTGGTTCGCATCAAGCCAATTCATCAGTTTTACTTTGCTGTTCCCAAAAATCCTGGCGAACAGTACTTCAACTTTGTTTCTATTGCTGCATGGCTCATTCAAAAATGCAAAAGGAACATATCCATGCCTCAAGAGTCGGATGACCCCAACATGGTCACCATTGGCATACTGGATCACTGTAAAAACATGGGAGGTCAGATTGATTTCGCACCAAACAGGGTCAAATCCGGTTCAGGGGCGGAGGTGGTCTATGTCCTAAACTACTTAGCGGACCAGGCGTTGAAAGCGAGTGGACACTCATGGAAAGAGTAAGGGTATATTTTTTGTTTGTGCATTTTTTGGAATTCTGAATCACACCATTGATTTTAATAATGATGATTAGTAATATGTCGCGTGCATGCGATTAGATTATTAGATCATTTCATAAATACAGATATAAGCTGTGCACACACATTATTTCCCCCAAAAATATAGGTTGGTCTGGATTCAGCGGAAGAAGCTACCAGGAGAACCAGCAGATGATGAAGTGGAAGATCTTCCTGACGATGAAGTAAATGAAATTGACAGTTCGAAAATAGACGAGGAAATCGAGAATCTCGTGTCTTCTGATGAAGATGATAATGATGTGGCATGGGTCACAAGGAGATGCTATAGGTGGACAGGTAAATCCAAAAGTGACCAAGTCTCTGCATCATGCATAATACTACATGTATGATGCATATATTTTCATTGTATGCACATTTTATATTGGTATTGACAGTTAAAATTTATTTATTTGACTATTTTGATTGCCGAGAGAAGCTCCCATAAAAATATTTTATACAAACGATTCACTCTGTCAGTTTGCTTGTTCCGTTCCTCTCATCGGCTTGATTACATTGTTAAAGCTGAGATATTTATGATGAAACTGAATTTATTATTTGACGTGAATTTGTTTTCATTCTCGTTATAATCAGGACGCGATCCAACAAAAAATGATAAAGTCTGAGACAGACGCGGAAGAGTGGAGATTGGAAGTGGAGCGCGTGCTACCCCAATTGAAGATCACGGTCAAGTCTGGTATGTGCAATGATGATGATGATATGTGACACATGTTAATAATTTTCCAAGAATTTGAAGGATTTCATGTCAATGATTCTTGCTAAAAATACTTTTTTTTGCATTTTTGAAAAAAAAGACGGACAAGACTGGCGTTGGCGACAGGAGCAAATGAAGAGTTATGTTGAAGGTATCAAAGATGCTATTGACCAAATGGAAAAACCTTTAGAGAGGTTAGTTACCGAAGCCAAGAATGTGTCTGAGAAGGTAATCAGTAGAGAGAACTTCCTGAACACGCAATTCTCGCGTCAACTTGAAGATCTTCACGAGTCTCAGGTTTGTCAATTTCGAGCATTTTTCAAGAGTTTAAAACAACTCATAAACAAAGCATGCATAACGCAAAGTATTTTGGGAATCTCATTTCCTTTGCAGAAAAAACTCTCGCAACTGAAAGAAGTTCACCGTGAGCTGAGCAACAAGGTCGCAGAGAAAAACAAGACACTAACGCATTTGAATGATGAGCTGGATCAAACTCGTCGGGAACTGGAGGAACGTGGTACAATTATGGCGGATGGAGCTCCTGTAGTGAAAACGAGGAAAGCTCTGAGCGCCCTGAAAAAAGAACTGGGCGATATGGAAGTGGAAATTGGCGTAATGGAACATTGTCTTTTGAAAGCTATGCTACAGGAACAAATGATTCTACGAGATCAATCAAAAATTTGAACTTACAGTCATTAGTACATTTAATTTATTTTATGCTTGTACGAGTTTACAACTCAATTTTTATTGTTTCCTCAGGAAAATATATAAGAATGCAAACAGGAATATATTTCATTGTAAAATAGTAGTTGTTATTATTATTTTCTGTTGGAATTTTCAACGGTGCTTATAAAAGAAATACAAACATTTATTCTTTACAGACATATTATTTTGATATACTTTTCATGAAAAGCCGCAAAGATTATTAATGCAATCAATCACTCTCACAAAAGTCAATTTTTCACTAGTTAAATTTACACTTTGAGAAATCCATTTCAGGATGCGCTTCCATAAAATATAAAAGAATGCAAACAGGAATATATTTCATTGTAAAATAGTAGTTGTTATTATTATTTTGTGTTGAAATTTTCAACGGTGCTTATAAAAGAAATACAAACATTTATTCTTTACATACATATAATGATATACTTTTCATGAAAAGCCGCAAAGATTATTAATGCAATCAATCACTCTCACAAAAGTCAACTTTTCACTAGTTAAATTTACACTTTGAGAAATCCATTTCAGGATGCGCTTCCATAAACTTTTTCAACATATCCTGCTTTTTCTGTTCCTCTGAAGTTGGCAGCCCCATTTCCTTTTGTCGCTGATCGTACATCATCTTCTCAACCATGGAACGTGTTTCTCCATCCAGGTCGCTAAGTTTTGACGGTTCGGGATTAACCTTGCGTGTGTTAATATTCCGGATCTGTGAGAACCAACCGAGACCACCATTCCATTTTGTTGACTTTTTCCAAAGTGAGAAAGATCACCTTGCGGTCCTCCAGCACCCAAGTGCACTCTTCCACTTTGAGCTCATTGAAAGTCTCACAATCAATAATGGGTGGTTGGTTCTTCAGCCCAACTTTCAAGTGACGCTTTTTCACTTCCACAATAACGTCACTAGATTTAATTGGAAACTTGATCGGAACTCGCAACTGTAATAGAAAGGAAAAACACAAGATTAATAGATAAATTATCAAGAGTAGTAGTAGTATTATTCCTTTAAAAATTCCACAATAATAATAGCTTCCAGGTTTCTGTCCTCCTCTCATGCCAAGGTTTGCATTCTTTCAACCAAATTTGGGCGCACGTGCAAACTATCGTGTACCCTGCGCAGACACTTTTTTTTATTTATAAGCCAATTAACATAATCCAGTTTACTTCATTTTGTCAAAAACAATGTCTACTAGCACAAGACGCATGAAAAATGAGTGACATAACCTCTCGTAAACTTGTTTCATTTGCATTTTTACCACCATTCACAGTCCTCAGACTCTTCAGCTTTTTGTGGTAAAGAATTTGGCACATGATTTCAGCATGAGAGTCAAATCAGGACGATTTAAGCATCCCAGTCATTTCTGACACCTGTGTAACAATCCCATAGGTATTCCTTAAGAATTTCGCCATCAGTCGGCAATATAACATGGGTTTTATGACTTTTATGACTGTAGTGGTGATAGGTACTTTAGCCGCGCAGCAGACTTTTAAGACATGACAATATTTTACAACATGACAATTTTGAGTGTTTGATATTTTAAACGTGACTACATTGCGATTATCAATTACAATATGGCGTTATAAATCCTGCAAACGAGAAGTGGAGGAAAAAGGTAGTGGACTGAAAGTCGAAAAAATAAAAAAAGAACATTGTAACTTTTAATGTATTACAGTACTACAAAATACCTTACAATGAAGCTTCATTCTTAAAAAGAAATATATGCAATTGTAATTATCTTTAATTAGCAATATGTACCATATAATCTTGCCATTTTAAAGCTGCTCCCTTCCTTACATAACATATTTTCAGGTAATATTACTTTAAAAGCAACATTGCAACTATTCTATGAAGATGATACGATTTGCGCTGATATAATCTGCCAACTTTGCGCATTCTTTGCTGTCACTTGTCAGATGCATTATATGCTTCAGCTTCAACCTTGTGAAATCTCGCGTATAATTTGTGTGTGAGTGATCATGGTGGTGGTCTTTGATTATGATGACTAGAACAACTCCCTCTTTATTTCACCAAAAATAATATTCCAAACAATTCATTGTACTAGGAAATTAGAAATAAACAGTAATGAGAGGAGCTGAAATATAATGCACAAGTAAAATTTGCTGCTAGCTTTGTTTTTGTTGCATTGCAATTGTATGCAACTTGCATAATACTTCATATATGATGACAGATCATGTCAAGTAAAACCATCATAATAATATGTCAGGTAAAACATACTGCTAATTTTATCCCAAAAGATACTTGGTCAAAAATAATAAGTAATCTTGGAAAACGTTTGCCTGGATTAGATTACAAACCCGAAAGACAACGTGGTGATTATGATAAAAACGGGGCAACATGATACATGCATTGTCAAGTAATTTACGCAATTCCATTGAAGCATTTTATTCTCGGTACATTTGATAACTCTGAAATTAGTCTTGTTACGCATTATGATTTGATTGCATGCCCAGCTCTCTGGATGATAGACTAGACTGAAATTGACAGAAAGGAACAAAAGGAACTGAACAAAAATAGGCGTATCCTTATTCAAAGTGACCTGCTTCACTTTTACCTTGCTCTTCTTCAACAATTAAATCTAGAAGTACAGGTAAGTGGGTTATGTTTAGTTGCCCAATTTTATTATTACTGGATACTGNTTCTTCAACAATTAAGTTTAGTTACTCTAGTAGTACAGGTAAGTGGGTTATGTTTAGTTGCCCAATTTTATTATTACTGGATACTGTTGAGGGAAAGTACAGTTAATTGAAAAACATGTGACGAGACAGAAGTTGCGGTTCTGGGTACAAAAACCTGCATGTCATCAAAAATGTTTTGATTCCTTTAGAAATGCCTTAAAAATGTAAAAATAGAACAAAACCCTTTTCTTCCGCATTCACAGGTACTAGTCATTTGGTTTTTACTCTTTGAATTATCTCCAAATGGGAAGCCCATTTTCGTAACGTGCAAAACACCACGTTACCTTGCTCTTCTTCAACAATTAAATCTAGAAGTACAGGTAAGTGGGTTATGTTTAGTTGCCCAATTTTATTATTACTGGATACTGTTGAGGGAAAGTACAGAGTACAGTTAACTTAAAAACATGTGAAGAGACAGAAGTTGCGGTTCTGCATATGTACAAAAACCTGCATGTCATCTAAAATGTTTTGATCCCTTTAGAAATGCCTTAAAAATGTAAAAATAGAACAAAACCCTTTTCTTCCGCATTCACAGGTAAAGTCAACAAGTTGTTTTAATTCCAAGTGCGTGTAATGTAAATTGTCACCTGTTTGAATGCACTTCATTTTTACTAAGGCGTTGTTTCGCCTATTTATGTAGCCTATCACATTCCTGCATTTACTTTACTGCATTCAACTGCAACCTAGTCTAGGTCCCCAAAGTATACAATACACATTGTTTACTGAAAAATTGGAATGGACTTTGGACACAGGTACAGAAAACAGCATAATCAGGAGGGAAATCATTAAATAACGGTACAAGCTTTATCCAAATAAATATTATGTGTATCCTGCATAAAATATACATTTTCTTTCATTATTTCATGCAACTTTACTTACCTATGTCCCTTTAGACGTTTACATGAAATGCAATAGATAATAGACAATGGATATCAGAAATTCGAGTTCATATAAATATATAAACTATGTAGGCAGCATAATACTTCAAAATTCAACAATCCCCTTCTTTTATGGTAAAGAGATTACTAGATACACTTTTCAAAGGCAAAGAATCAAGAAAATGTATAAAATTCGTTTGATTTTTGTGTAAACCACTGAATATTGACAGTGCTGATGAATGCAACTTAAAATGCATGTAAATATGAAAAGATGTATGTACAAGCTTTAAAACTAAAAGTTTTGACTGAATATAATGATAATGACCATCGTTGCTTTTAGCAGATTCAAACATTCTTTCAAAAACTATTATCTGAATTTTTTCTTTGCTTGCATCAATGTCACAATAACAATCCATACTATAGTAGTTCCATTTGTTTTTCTTTTCAATAACCAATTCAACAATCAAAAAAGCGTATTGCAAAATACAATACTTTTTAAATATTTCAAACTGTAATTGTGCAGTTTTTTTGTAATCGAATCAAACGTGAAGAGTTGATCGGACAGTTAAAATCTATAATAATAACAACTAAAAGCCTTTACTACAAATCGCAAATCAAATCTGCAATTTCAATCTACCATCCATCCAATCCAACCAACTTTTTGCATTTTATGAAGTTGCACAGCCAGTTTTTTCTGCGCCTGTTGTCACATTTGTTGTAATGTTGCAGGAGATTGGGATGCTTTTGTAAGAAAAATGCTCACACGGTCGCTTGCTCGCTAGTCAAGAATCTTGACTCAAGATGCCATAATCATAATATTATGGTCATTCCACATAGCCGATTTGCATGATGATGTTAAATTTAATGTGGACATGACATGGTGTGCAGTGAAGTTTTTGGGAATATTTTAGAGATGACGACGATCGATGATGATGATCAAATTACTCACACTACACTTAAACAACAGGCAATCACGGAAACCAAAATCATTAGTTTTTTTATTCACTTCATTGCTCAGCTACCTTTAACATTAGTAGAAGAAAATACGCTATTATGCAATTCTGCATTGTGCATGCATACATAATAGTTATAGTAGTAAATTTAAAAGAGTTAAATATATATGTCTTTCAGTTTAATGACATGCCATACTATTTGTAATTATAATTTATCATAAAAACAGTAATAAAAACAGTTATCTAAATACATAAATTCCAATGCCAATGTAACGTGAACTATAAATTACGCTGGCTTTTTAATCAGAGAAGGTCTATGTCCTGACATTTATTTTTTTTCAGGAGAACAGCCAAAAATTTATTGTTAAAACGGCAGCAGTTTGTTTCTTGTTTGTTGCAGTTTAGTGGTTGTTGTTATTGTGTGTTTGGCTATTTGTTGTGATGAAATTGTGAAATGGTAGTAATAAAGGTGGCAATGGTAATGAAATTCCTAATTCCTTGGGTGAGTGTCTTACGCATATAATGGGACACAATTGTATAATCACTCTTCTTGCGTGTCAAACAAGTGATCTAATATATGCAGTCGTTGTACGATTTGTGTACATATTATGTACTACAACACGACAATATTTGTGTTTTTCTTAATACCCAAAATACTACCCAATCGATGTGAAGAAATAAAAGAATTTAAAAATTTTGACTGGTCAAGATTATTGTCACCGATAAAGTGACAAATTTTGAAAAAAATTCTTTAAAAGGAAATATAAATGATGATGACAATGATGTCAATTTTGAAAATTACAACGATGGAATCAAATGATTTTGCATGCACAATATCCAATGCGCCTAACTGCCTCATCACAACACAACATTTAACATCATACCTAAATACACTGAAAAAATGTTATTTGCTAATCTAAAGGATCGGTTTTCTTGCTGACTCACCTGTCTTATTACCGAGAAGTATTTCTTACAAATTTAAGCAACGTGAAATTCATTTTCCATATGTAAATATTTATTTTCATTTGACCTTAACCTGGAACAAGGTCACTATCTCACTATACCAAAATTTCATAGAAGAATGCAATATAGGTATGTGTATCGTGTATCTACCTCTGTATACAAACAACCTATTCATCGAATTGTGCAAAGGAATCTGCACAAAATGGCCAAACAAAAAATCTAGCCAAAATGCTACAACAAAGAACAGTGATTTTTATGTCTACACTATATTTTGCCGAAACCGGACTTTCATAATAAAAAAACGATACTTGCTGCAGTGAAGTGATTTCATGAGAATCCAAACAAACTGTTGACAATAGCGAATTCCTTGTCCAGTAAAGGACTCTTGACTTTGATCATTCATCATGATTGATTACTCATTTCACTAACCGTAAGTATTTTTTGTGAAATAATTATGTCACTAAATGTTGAAAATGCTACAACAAAGAACAGTGATTTTTATGTCTACACCAAAGAGCGTTCAGTGAATGACATATTATAGTTTGGTTTCAAGCATACTACCCTCTTTGGTCTACACTATATTTTGCCGAAACCGGACTTTCATAATAAAAAACGATACTTGCTGCAGTGAAGTGATTTCATGAGAATCCAAACAAACTGTTGACAATAGCGATTTCCTTGTCGAGTAAAGGACTTTTGTCTTTGATCATTCATCATGATTGATTACTCATTTCACTAACCGTAAGTATTTTTGTGAAAGCATTATGTCACTACATGCTGTATTATGCACTACAAGTGTTCGGGCCTGGTGAAATTTATCAGCGATGAAATCATCATCACAGTGATGACCACATTGCCCACGCATATTTGCTGTGTTGTTGTCTGTTGCATACTACAATTATGGGAATAAAATATTCTTTTTGTAAAAGTACTAACATCCTACGACTTTCAAACATCCTTTTAACCTTTGAAAGAAATCACAAGTAATCGTGTAAAAAAGAAAAAGTGGAATTGAAAACTTATTTTCTATGCAAAACGCGTGGTGGTAGATATGCACTACCTGTGTTCGGGCCTGGTGATATTTTTCAGCGATGAAATCATCATCACAGAGATACCCACGCATATTTGTTATGTTGTTGTCTGTTGCATACTTCAATTATGGGAATAAAATATTCTTTTTATAAAAATACTAATATCCTACGACTTTCAAACATCCTTTTAACCTTTGAAAGAAATCACAAGTAATCGCGTAAAAAAGAAAAAGTGGAATTGAAAACTTTTTTCTATGCAAAACGCGTGGTGGTGGAGTGGATAGTGTCATTTTATAAACCAACATGTTATAGGTAAGTATCAAATGTAAACGCAATCGGTTCAACGATATGATACCATATTTCACTGAAAAGAGAACCAGTTATCCTTGACCTGAATCTTTCCGTTTACACCCTTCCCTTATTCATTTTTCCTCAACGAAACACCACAACAAAATGTAATAGCTGCACTTGCACTCACTTGAATACCTGAACAAGAAGACGAAAACAACCCGTCATCTCATGAGTCAGTCGTCGTAACCAAAAAAAACGATACGACTTGCACTTCTCGTGTTTGTCATCATAACAAACAAGATATTATGTAGTTTGGTTGGCCAGCAGACAGGCAAACCGTCAGAAAATTCAAGAGCATGGTTCAACATCATTTCATTTCACTCTCCTTTCTGCTTTCCGACCTACGAACAAATCACAATTCAATGCCATATCATAAAAAGCTACCTAGATGTGCAGTAAAACGTTTGCTCACACATATGCGCAGAGCTAGAAAAGTTGTACAACTTTATTTGGCTTTCCCCAACAATTGCCAAACAATTTTGAAGATACCAGAATAAGAGATTTTTTAAGCTAAAATAGGTGGGGGTGAATGAATATATACCTGAAAATGGTCTGATGATGTTATGATGGTAAAAATGAGGACATGTTCATATAACATCATTTTGTGATTATGACATTATTATCGTTTTGCATTAATAATCAATTAAAAAAGAACTTGGCCACCTACATTGCCAGAAGTGGCTACTGCCATCACATTATCCCAGTTAAAAACGGCATCAATCATCAATACATGGCTGCTCAAATGCCACCATTTTTGTTACGCAACCAGTTACATACAAAAATATTATGCATATGCGTTAAACATTGAAATCCCTAAAAATTGGTTTACTTATGATTTGTGAGTAGTATTCTGTAAGTTTAAAAGCCGGTTTCCACATTACAAATTATTGTACTTAATCTTATCATCGGCTGGATTTTCAAGCCAAGTTCTTTCAACCTGCCAAGCGAATGCCTTTTGCCTATACTATCCATGAAGTCAGCTGAAAGTAAGAATAGCCGTACTTAAGGCCAAGGCTACAAAGGAGGTCTTCTTCTCTTTTCTTTGTGCCACCTCACATTCACAAATACAAAATACGTGACATTCATTATTCATGAAAGAACTACCGGTGGTGGTGCCTTCAGCTTTACGATTTGCTTTGCCACGAACCTGAACTTGGAGTCTTTGGACGATGTAGATAACAGTAATAATAATTTAATAATGCGCATTGCTCCTCTGCCAAAAACATTATAAAAAATAAGAAAAACTTCATTAGCAGAACAAGACAGTAATAGAAAGACGAATGGCCAAAAAACGTTTAGGTTAGGTCACAAAAATCATTTGTTGACTACATTAACAAATTAGCATCTTACTGTTGTTTGTGACTTTAATTATTTAGAGGATTTGCATGAACGTCAGTAGTGTTGTATGACGGTAATTCCCAAAATCAGCTTAAAATAGCAAGTTTTGTACGCACTGCATATTATACCTTTTTTGTCTTTTAGTTTTGCGACTTCCAAGATTCAAATGACAAACTACAAAAATGTAAAATATATGCCCTACTTTTGTAAACATTATTCAGTATATATCTGTATTAAGAAATCTACACGTCAAACAAGCCC
>JAANSP010004073.1:0-10571 GCA_036850745.1 Homidia socia
CTCTTGTGTTCCCTTTTGAAAATCATTTCGTAGCTTTTCCTATTCTTCACACAACAGAATGAGTTTCTGTATTGTCGAGTTTCTTTCTACGAACACAAAAGAAATAGCCATTGTTCACCGCAAATGGCTTTCAGGAGAACAGTGCTACTGGCCGGACTTTTGGAAAAACCAAGTTAGACTGAATCAGACTTTAAAATCAGGAATGACTCCCGATTTTTCGAAATGGATTTTATTTAATGTGTCTATTGTCGGGAATCGGTTTTATGGTAACTGTCTTTACTTTTATACTAATACATTTGTTTATACAATTTAATTCCAACATTCCATTGTTAATAACCATCAAAATTAAATTTCAGAGTCATACGAGCAAGCACGAGAAAAACTGTCAGCTGCTGAGTATGGGTCCGAGTTTTCCTCCG
This sequence comes from Homidia socia, assembly GCA_036850745.1. Classification (NCBI taxonomy): domain Eukaryota; kingdom Metazoa; phylum Arthropoda; class Collembola; order Entomobryomorpha; family Entomobryidae; genus Homidia; species Homidia socia. The sequence goes on from JAANSP010004073.1 coordinate 420, forward strand.
ATGAAACTGGTCGACAGGAAGTAACAAGGAAGAAACGAGCATGTACAGTTAGCATTCCAGCTGATGAAGACAGTGATAGTGATGGACAATTTACCCCTCCTAGAACGAAAACTAAAAGACAACTTCCTCCTCCACCGCCTGTTCCAGTTTCTACAAACATTTCAGCTGTTCCGATTGATAGCACTCCAAACCTAGTGGCCGTGGAATATGTTTTACAACAAAAACAATCAGTTCCATCTTTAGTAAGTACAATTCTCAGTATTTTGCCGTGACATTGTACGTTAGCACGGGAATTCTCGTAATAACAAATCATCATTTTATTCACAGGCGATCAATAGCAACTCGACGACAAGCCAACAACTCGATTTGGGTAGTCAACATGGTATCGTTTACAGTTTGGTTTGATTCAATTTTATATTAAATTATTTATTAAGAAATAATCTAAATTATACATGCTAATTTCAACAGATCAAGTGTCTAGTGCCCATGCGGGAAATCAATTTGATAGCAGTAACAACAGTTTTTCTGGTGCCAACTTGTCCACTCCAAGTTCCTCCTTTGGCTTTGGAAATTTCCAGAATATGGTGCCATCGACATCCCATTTTAATATTGGTCTTCAAAACCAGCATGGAAATGAATTTGTTCAGAATGACTCCATTAACTTTGGCGGTACTGTGTGTATTCACCACATGTGTATTGAAACTTTTTATGATAATGTATTTAATCTCACTTACATATCTTGGCTGTTGGTTTTAGGACTATCTTCAACTTTAAACTTTATTCAAAAAGAACAAGCAGTAATGTCTGGAAAAATTGATCTCGCCTTGGACATGATTCGAACGATAATGCAGTCGGGACAAATGAGAAATTCACTAGCAGAATTAAATGAAGCTCCATCTCTTAAGTTGCCGATATCCACTTTGGAGGAATTTGAACTGATGGAAAGGAACATTTTATCGAATGATTCATTAAAGACTTCTTTGGTAAACATATGTAATAACATCTGCTTAAAGAAATTCAGTTAATGCTACAAAATCAAGTTTAATTCTTATTTCGATTCATTTTGGTTAGATTTCGACACTTTCAGTCAAAGGTGGAAATAATCCAAACCAAATTACGTACAGAATTATGGCTACACTGATGACGGACGAGCTAATGGCAGCATTTACAATGGCCGGACAAAAGCATGGCAAGCGCGGATTCCAGTCATCCATCTTTATGCAGATTGTTTGCCGTATGCTTTCATATTCTACTTTCATTTAATTCTAATTTAATGAATTAATAATATAATCTAAATCGTTAAAGGCTTGTTTCATTTCTTGTTTTTTAGAAGCTGTATCATCCATCTTTATGCAGATTGTTTGCCGTATGCTTTTATATTTTACTTTCTTTTAATTTTAATTTTATGAATTAATAATATAATCTAAATCGTAAAAGGTTTGTTTCATTTCTCGTTTTTTAGAAGCTGTGCGTTCAACTAGAAAAGGCTCCATCGTTACTGACAAGGAGGTTGAAAAAGCTACAGAGTATTGGATAAAGAAGGCGGGGACTCGGATCGCATTGGCTGCAAAAAGACTTGATAAGATGACATCAGCTACAGAGGAACATGATACCAGTCAATAATTAATTTTATGTGCAGCCAATAAGTTGATGTAATAAATTATGCGTTTATAATTAAATAGTTAACTTTTGTTTTCAAGAAAGAAATGTGTTACCCTGCAATTACTGCATTCATATTTAATTGCATTTACAGTTCATAATAGCACATGACACTTTAAGTACCAAAAATGTACCGGATTAGGACCAGTAGAGGTACTTGATAGGGACCGGATGAAAATATACTTAAACAGGTCTAATCCAGTGCATGAAGTTCTTTGAGACCCTAACTGAGCACCGAAGTATTTGTACCAAATGCACTATACAAGAACCAACTCGCATCGGTCTTAAAAGGTATGATGTTATAAATTAAGCGTTTAAAATTAAATAGTTAACTTTTGTTTTCCAATAAGTCAAGAAATGCGTTACCCTGCAATTACTGCATTCATATTTAATTGCATTTACGGTTCATAATAGCACCTGACACTTTAAGTACCAAAAATGTACCGGATTAGGACCAGTAGAGGTACTTGATAGGGACCGGATGAAAATATACTTAAACAGGTCTAATCCAGTGCATGAAGTTCTTTAAGACCCTAACTGAGCACCGAAGTATTTGTACCAATTGCACTATACAAGAACCAACTCGCATCGGTCTTAAAAGGTCTTACGTTCGAATAGCTAGTACCAAAAGGTTCTGAAGTAAAGCCAAATAGAGCACAAGTTTGGTTATTGGGGTCGTGATTTTGCTAATAATAAACATTTAAATGTTTTTGTGAACTTGATTTCATTTTAAATACCTCGCTGCGCGCAGTTGAAAGTTTACGTCTACAGTTTATACGTCTTTTTTCAAATGAACTGATATAAAAATTAGACTTACTTGTATGCAATTCGACTACAAATAATATCAAAAACAGACGTTATAAATTAAAGGACATATTTTACACTACAAAATAGACATAAATATAACAGATCGTAAATATTGTTTGAAGTTTAAACTGAAGACAAGACCGTCAATGATTAAATAACTTTTATTCTAGTGAGTTTAACATCAAAAGCTGCTTTAAGACTTTCGTTTGGCTTGTTTCACGTATTTCACCGGCCAGGAACATTTCGTCTACTACTGTGTACACCTGAAATTGTATTAGAAACAAAAGTTAGGAATAGTTAGGATGATTAATCTGAATTGCTTAACTGAAATTAATTGAAGTTTGCAGTTTTCAAAACATTACCTTGTAGAAGTTGAAGACAAGATCTAATTCGCAAACATTATGAAAGTATTCATTGAGAACCTCTACGAAATTGTGGATAGCTTCGAGATAATTAAGATTATTATCGTTAACGTCCACGCATATGCAAAAGTACAGTCCAGCGTATCTTCGATATACTATTTTGTAGTTTCGGAACTGATAAAAACGAAACATTGTTAATATCTTTAACAAATTCATTATTCATTTAAAGCCAAAAAATATTTAAATACCTCCACAAAGTTAGTGTGTTTAGCATCCCGAACAGTTACCACCGCGTGAACCTCTTCGATTAGTTTCTGCTTCTCATCATCATCAAAATTCATGTACCATTTTGCCAGTCTGGTCTTCCCCGCACGATTTTGAATAAGGATGAACCGGATCTACATAAAATATAAATTTTAAGAGTGCCAGAAAACGAAAAATTAACAAAATCACTGGTTATCTTCTTAAAATTTTTGTGGAGGACTGGAGGAGGATTAAAAATTCGACCACAAAAAAGAGCAATCATCAGAAATCCATTAAATCCACCTTAACCAACTTACCATTTTGACTGATTAAACTTAAGTTTGTACACACAAGCAAAAGCAACCGCTAAATTAGTAAACCAACCAACCTAGTAATTAATTAGTTTAAAAAAACTGCTGAAAAACTAAACACTTGCTACAGTGAAGAAAAATGACTTTTGCTGCTGACAAAACAGATGACAGGTGTGAGTAAGAGTAAACCCAGCAGCAGGAAACCAGATAGGTGGGCGTAAACAAACCTTTGCGTATGTGCTGCTGCTGGTGTAAATATTTATGGCTTGAGAATTCTTACATGGCCCCATGACAGGTTTGCGGTAACTCAAGCTGCCAAAAAGTAAATGCATCCATTCTGTTATCGTTTGTTTACGTGCTTTTAGTTTCAATCCAAATGCATGCGTTATGCACTATGCACACGTGCTCTCTCCAAGTTTTTACAGTTTCAATTGTTTTGAAGAACTAAAGATTTAATTGATCAATTAAATTGCGTTGTTTTTCAATCGTATAATCAACAGTTAACACAAAGCGGATATTAAAAGTAGAGTGGCCAGGATGGACGGCTGTTCAGATATGGAGTCTGCTCGAAGACTTGCTATAATGGGCAAGCACGAGGTTATAAATGTAAGTATTAAGTATCCTCTTTACTAGGTTTTAAGACATTTAGTCTAGTAATTGGTAATTATTAATGCATTGTTTCTAGTTTTACAAGCATTTAGTTTTGTAAAAAGATTAATTGTAATGTGACAATGCAAAATTAATATGAGCAGCATAACTACCATTCTGAGCGAAAATCAAATCTCTTGATGGCTGTAGACTGCACTACATTTCACCATGTTTATTTATTAAATTGAAAATTATAAATGCTAGTTCTTTTATTTGAGTACAATATTCATTGTTGATTGTCTACAGGCAAGCAGCAGTCTATGCCCTAAAGCTTATTACAGCTACGATGATGCTTGGACGTTGGAAAAGTTCAAGAAGGTATGGAATTCATAGATAAATTACGATGATGATGGTGCAAATAAACTTTCATCTAAAATTTTAATTTTTGTTTCGTTCATGATTTTGTAGAAAGTTAAAATAAATATTGTAAAAATGGCCGGCAATGATATGGAGTTTGACTTGATTGGAGTTCAACCTGCTCTGGCGAATGCGTTCAGGCGTATTTTACTTTCAGAAGTAAGTTCCTTTACTTTTACAATTTTTCAACTTTTTATATATGACTGACCTTAGTGGTGGTATTAATCATCCAAGAACTAAAAGCATTGTATTGAAACGTCTATTTTGTTGACTTATTTTAGGTCCCGTCCATGGCATTTGAAAAAGTTTTCATGTACAACAACACGTCAATTATACCAGATGAGGTTCTAGCACATCGTCTTGGTCTGCTGCCTTTAAAAGCCGATCCTAGACTGTTTGAATACAGACCAAAAGGTACGCTATAAATTTATTTTACTTTACTGCTGAACTGTCCAAAAGTGCAACTTAATCACTTATGTTAACTTAAAAATGTAGGTGAAGAAAATCCAAGTGAACAGGATACTCTGGAATTTGAACTGAAGGTAAAGTGCACTTGGAATCCAAATCGTCCCAAAGATACCTCAGATCCTGAAGAAATGTATTTAAATCACAAAGGTAAATTCGCAGTTAATGTAATTTATTTTTGTCAAACCAAATTCATTAAAAGTATATCGACAAACACATAAATTTTTATTCCCTACAGTTTACACCAGTCACCTACGGTGGATTCCCATTGGCAGTCAATCAAAAATGTATACTTCTAGAGACGTGGGACCTGTAGAAAATGACATTTTAATTGCAAAACTCAGACCTGGCCATGAAATCGATCTAAGAATGCACGCAGTCAAAGGAATTGGGTGCGATCATGCTAAATTTTCACCTGTCGGTAGGCTCAGCTCAACTTTCACAATTANATTAGTTATTTTGCACAAGCTCGATGTTTTCGTATGTGATTCAGTATTTATTGACGTTTTCTTTCCAGCAACCGTGTTTTACAGACTTTTACCTGAAATCACTTTACTGAAACAAGTTGAAGGAGAGGCTGCAGAAAGGTTACAAAAATGTTTTTCCCCTGGAGTGATCCGAATCGACGAGAAGAAAGGTAAGCTTTTAAAATTCGTAAAATCAAAAATATAAAGTCATGATTTTATGGTTTATGAAAGAAACGTAAATAACAACTTTTTTAATACTAGTCATTTTAACGGCTATAAAAAGATCTAAAAAATGAACTAAACAACTTTTTTGTTAATTTTCTGAACAGGAAAGAAAATTGCCAAAGTGCATGACGCCCGCTATGATTCATGTAGCAGAAATGTGTTGCGATACGATGACCTGGCCGAGAGCGTATCTTTAGGTCGCGTGAAGGATCATTTTATCTGAACAGGAAAGAAAATTGCCAAAGTGCATGACGCCCGCTATGATTCATGTAGCAGAAATGTGTTGCGATACGATGACCTGGCCGAGAGCGTATCTTTAGGTCGCGTGAAAGATCATTTTATTTGTAAGTTTTTACATGATAATTTTTGATAAAAATTGGTAAACTGTAAATTAGTGTGTTATCATGTCGTGCTCGACGAATAGTGAAATATTATTTATTTATTTGCAGTTTCAATTGAATCCGTGGGTGCAGTACCACCATCCGCACTTTTCATCGAATCTATTCGTGGGCTTAAGGCAAAATGTAAAAAGTTTATTCATGAGATCGACAGAATTAGAGACTAGTTAATTATTAATTACGTTGCACATTTATATAAACTTAGTAGACATACTTACTCGAGTATTTTTAAACTCTTTTTCAAACATTTTCTATTTTGTTCCAATATTTTGTTGCTTAATTATATTTATATTGTTATTGCGTATTGCCACCTTTTTATAAGTATACCAAGAATTTTGTCGAAGCGCTAAAAATAAACGGATACGAGACAGATGCAGCCGCGTTTTTCCTTCTTGGGAAAACAATTGAGCAACATTGTCAATCAATAAAAACAAATCTGTTCTATTTTTATTTCGCATCGTTTACCGAAGACTCCACTCCAGCCTTCAGCAAGTAATAACTTTCACGGTAGATTAAATAATAACAATAAATAACTCTAAATGCATTTTCAATTCATAGAAATGATGCTTGCTTAGCTCTGGCATCGTATCATCTCCATCCACTCTGTTCCTCCGCTCTAAAAATAGTAATTTTAATGTGAAGGCTAAAACGTCAAGAACATGCATACACGATCACTTTCTCGGCCGTGTTTTTAGCGGTTTCTATTTAAAACTAAATACCTGGTACAACATGGTTCAATACCCCGCCTCCCCTACTAACGACAACCTCACTGAAAACACCACCAAAGGAACGTCAAAATGACAAAAATGCTGTCGTTTGCATTAAAAATTGCGTGAAAGAATGATACTATTATTACGCTTACGATGGTGCTTTGATGGTGATTATGAGACTCTCATGTAGCTCTTTATATAATAAAAGGGAAAAAACTAGCGTTTTAAATACGTTTTTTTGGAGTATGTGTTTCCTCCACATTTTATTCTGCTCCTCCAGCTCAAGTAGGAAGTGATTAGATGGACGTATATGGGGAATAAAAAAAGTGAAAGTTTTGCTTGCTTGCTGCTCCAATGTGATAAAAAATGACAAAAATGCTGTCGTTTGCATTAAAAATTTGCGTGAAAGAATGATACTATTATTACGCTTACGATGGTGCTTTGATGGTGATTATGAGACTCTCATATAGCTAGCTGTTTATATAATAAAAGGGGGAAAACTAGCGTTTTAAATGCGTTTTTTTGGAGTATGTGTTTCCTCCACAATTTATTCTGCTCCTCCAGCTCAAGTAGGAAGTGATTAGATGGACGTATATGGGGAATAAAAAAAGTGAAAGTTTTGCTTGCTTGCTGCTCCAATGTGATAACAGAGATGATGCTTTCCTCCTTGCGTCGTGGATATTTTTGGAATGATCGTTTTATATAACTACTGCTCCTACAGTGACAGCATGTATTACATGCATGCTTTTTCTGCTGCCTTTCCTTCTTCCAAAAATGGTGTTGTGCTCCGTTTCATGTCTAAAAATAGATGAAAAAGAAAGTATTCAAAGCATTCAAAGAGAGGAGGAAAAGAACATGTCATTAATGCTTTTTCTGCTGCCTTTCCTTCTTCCACAAATGGTGTTGTGCTCCGTTTCATGTCTAAAAATAGATGAAAAAGAAAGTATTCAAAGCATTCAAAGAGAGGAGGAAAAGAACATGTCATTATGATTTTAGGTATGTATCCAAGTATCCAGCAAGAAGAAAATGCATGGCGTATATAAATATCCAGTTGACTGCTGGAATGAAAAGTTTGATGGTGGCGGTAGTACAAGTGGTGGTGGCAGCGTCAGTGGAAAGGGATATTACTATTTTTATTATTAGGCAGAGGCAGCATGAGATTCCAGAAAATACATTCATAGAAGAAAGGAAATGCCCAAGAAAAAGGCAGAAGCGAAAGAGTCTCCACTTAAAAAACAAAGTTGGTGGATACTGACATGACAAGGCTGTAAGTTCTTTTATTAGGTCAATGTATTCATGATGATGACGACGATGATGATGGGCTGCAGTCATGAAACCAAGTTGTAGCAGTTAAGAAAGAAAGAGAAATTATATTAGTTGGAAAGTACAGATCGGAAAGACACCAAAGAAAGCATTAGGCATAGATATTTGCATACTTTTTATTTGGTTTGGAGAGCCAGTCAGAACGAAACGAGTAATGAGATGTAGTTTAATTGACTCCATTCCATGTCTGCTCCTTCAACCATTTTTTTGCTGGATATCATCTTCTTAATTTTCTAATGCATCCGATTTTTTTTTGTTCAGCTGTATACAGTTTGCTGACTGAATTAATGGGAAACTTGTATTTTTATGGAAATGTTTTAAGAATCGTAGAATTCACTGTTACATGTCTATTGCACTAAAAATTACATGTAGCAAAGTTGTTTGATGTTAAAGTACAAGAAAGAGGGAGAAATCAGAAAAGTCCATTTGCTTTCAACACAAGTCGCATCGGCTCGGAGTAAAAAGAAAAGATTCTCTTTTTCAGAAACTTGAGTTTTTTGCGTTTAGGCAATTCACATTTTATTTGATACTATTTTCCCATTTGTGTCCAGAATTCAATCGACAATTTTATTGAAAAAATATCAAAAGTAAAATATTAGCAGCAACAAAAACAACAGCTCTACAGTTATAACTTATTAGCAGCCCGGTGGACAAATAAAATGCACTTTCACTCTGTCTCCAGAGAAAAGAGGAAAAACAATCAGGGACAACCTGTCTTGGTAGTGCGGACTGCGTCACTCTACTTCAAGGNCAGAGAAAAGAGGAAAAACAATCAGGGTCTTGGTAGTGCGGACTGCGTCACTCTCCTTCAAGGAAAGTATAAAAGGCAAAAGGTAAAAAAGAAGGCCAATTTTTCCAAAGATTCTTGAGAAAAAAAGTAATTTCATTTTTTTGTGAAGAACTTTCTGAGCTGTTTCACTCTTCTCCACAAATGCCATGTACGCTTGTTCTAAGTGGTCACAATTTGTGGCCTGGCTTGGCCTACTTTCATTATACAACGGTGGTGCTTGTAGCAATTTGGGTGACAGTCTGGTCTGGTCAAATAATACAGCAATCTCTATTCTTTTGTTATATTTTAATACTTTTGCAGGTGGTGGCGCTGAAAGTGTTGAGCTAACTTGTATTGTATCGGTTGTCCCAACAACACACAAAGTAGATGCTGTACTCACCAAAAATTATATTACATTTGTGTTCTTTTGATTTTGTGGTGGAACAGATCAAGGCTACTATAGAATTTGACAGGTTGGAAATATTTCTGGCGGCAGATGGTTTGTTTTGTGATGTGAAAGCTGGCTGCTGGAATGAGTAGGCACAATAAAACGCTATTTACCATGATGAATTCATGAAAGCATTATTATTAAAATGTTTGATGGCAGTAGTCAGTGGCGACAGATGTGTACAAGGAAACCAAAATGGTGACTCTTCTTTTGCTGTACCGTTTAGTTTTATGGATTAGGAACTTGTGTCCTTTCAGACTCCATCCAAACGGGAAAGTTTACCTTTTCTTCACTTTTTTGATAAATCGGTTTGATGTGCATTGGAACTGATACACTAGCACTTAGATTATGTATTTCCATCGGTTCATCGCCATGGTTCCATAATTTAGAAGTGAAACATTGAAAAAGTTGGCAGCTGGTTTTCACTTCCAAAATCTGAAAACGGGGCATTATGAGAATCCCAATTTACAAGTAAGTTTAAAGTGCACATAAATTAAATTCTCCAATTTAAAAATCAAATAAAAGTACTTGCACCTCTGTCCTTTCCAATTCACATACCTTCACCATTTTCAATGACATGTTTGCTCATAAATTCTAAAGGAATATGGTCCACAGCACACTTTCATTACTTTTCACTTTTTAATAATTCCATTTTTATGGGATTGCATCTTACTTTGAAAGCATCATCATTACATATTCATTATCATGCTACACTAAATGTTCGTACAAATCATAACAAACTCCATACAAACATTTAGGTAAAGTTAACATTGGCATAAGAATATCAATATCAATCCATTCAATGATAACTACTACTCGCATGACATGTACATAAACAGATAAAAGGCAGCAGCAGTATAGCAAATTCAGTCAGTGATATCGACATTTTATTATAATTATCCTTGGCATATACGCTTGGTAGACTCAGTTTTGATAACATTTTAATATAGAATTTCTACC
>JAANSP010004074.1:0-10570 GCA_036850745.1 Homidia socia
TATTGACTTGTTTCTTTGGCCATTTTGCTTGAAATATTCAGTTTTGAGCTGGATTTTGAATAAATCTACGAAATGATTTTTTATTTTTTAAACGTGCCATTGAATTAAACCGAATAATTACAAAAAAGATTACGGGTTATTTCTAAAATTTCAGTGTTTACTTAAATTTAAATAAATAATTCGCCTCAAACAGCAACATCAAAGTTTACAGATGAAATGTTAACAGTCTCTAAATTCCTACACACTAGAACTAATTTTTAGAGTAATTTTAAAAGTTATAATACTTCCATAAAACGAATAAAATATTTTCCTCAAAAATCGTTAAAACTGACTTGTAAGTTATAATACTTCCATTCTTATATACGAGCTTACTCATAACGTCTAATCAACAAAATACATAAAGATTAAGTTATTGACAGATAGAACAACAACAATGTTTAAGCTGGTATGCTAACTCAACTGACAACGTGAAAATTGTAAAATATAACTTGAATTAATTTATTTTGTTGTTGTCTGGGCTTGACATTCAGGTATACACGATTTGGGCAGTATGTTTACTAAAAATTTAACGCTGTTAATTTGTAAAACTATTGCTTCAGACAACATGTAAATGTTTTTCTAAATGCTATCAAATATGTCAATATCAACAAGTTTTAAAAACTTTATCAAGTTGCTAATTCAAATTTTAAAGTCATTTACTTAAAAGAAAGTAATAAGCTAGAGGTGGGAGTGTCATGGGGAATTCGGTGAGAGTTTAAGTCGTCTTAAAACGTTAGCAATGTACATAAACTTCAATTGATTATTTTATTTGCTAACATATTTACCTTAGAGCTAAATTTAGACAACTAGTGCCAAATTAACTGTGTGTTGATAGCCGTGTTCTTTTCGTAGAAATTTACAGATCCAATCACAATCCTCAACTCCCTGCAAGCCCTGACCTTAACACTAATTCCTTTTCTAGTTCCCACTCCCACTGATGCCATTCGACTACACTGATTTCCAAACTTTGACTTGAAAAGTTTAAGCATGTTACGACTGAGATTGCACACTTGACCTGGAGCATAATAGCTCAAAATCATTAACAGATATATACAAACCAGACAGTAAGATGATATTGCTAATCCTACAGGAGAAGCACTTGCTCGAAGATGACCATTTAACAAAATGGTACCAAAGACAATGCTGGTAGCAATGAAAGTAGTTTTCATGGGAAGTGCCAATTGAACCTGAAAGCAATTATTTACCAGATTGACATGCAGCTGAAGTTGTTGATAGGAGGCAAACCACTCTGCAAAGGGAAAGTTAGAACTGCTATTGCTCCTAATCCGTTCAAGTTGGTATGCTGTCATTCTGTACAGAACAACGTAACTGGGCAGCACACCCATGTACAGCGCAAAGCAGCATAATGAAGTAGCCAGGGAAAAAATCCAGATTGTATACGCTTTCATCAGCAAATTAAACAGCACTGCCAAGATTGGTGAAACCTTCCGTAGAAAAGGGAATATGCTTTGAGATATTGGATCAATTTCAGTAAACAACGCAAAAGCGGTAAAGCAGACTGGAAAAGGGATGCTAATAATTAGCACGCTAAATTTCATGTACACGACACGTTCCTTATCCGTTCAAGTTGGTATGCTGTCATTCTGTACAGAACAACGTAACTGGGCAGCACACCCATGTACAGCGCAAAGCAGCACAATGAAGTAGTCAGGGAAAAAATCCAGATTGGATACACTTTCATCAGCAAAGTAAACAGAACTGCCAAAATTAGAGAAACCTTCCGTAGAAAAGGGAATATGGTATCGGATATTGGATCAATTTCGGTGAACAATGCAACCGCAGCGAAGCAGACTGGAGCAGTGATGCTAGTTATTAGCACGTTGAGCTTCATGTACACGACGCTTTTACAGGACTGCTCCTGCTCATGAGCAAAGATGAGGTTGTACACTTTGGTAAAATAAACGTGGTTTTGCGAAATGTAGGAAAAAGCAATGTGACTGATGCTTGTCCGACCCATGTGCATTGATAACCTGATAATTGAATCCCCATTTAGCTGAGTGTGCCCAGTACGTATGTTGATCAAATGAACAACGAGTTGCAGTGAAGCCACAATAATATTTGTCCATTTTGCTATCATTAAATTTCTGATAATATGGACATTGTCACAGGTGTCAATGATTTCTCTAGGATTTTTGCTTGGCTTGAATTCGGGTGAAGTCCTTGGATGATTCTATTTCGAATGTGGGCTATAGTTGTTACCGAAAGATTTTCCAACTTGGAAGCAACCAGGTTTCCTATTTTGCTTGAAAACTCATTTCTAGTGTTGCCTCGGGTGGAGAGGTCTGTTGCGTCCTGCCTTCGTTATTTTGACGTTTGCTTATCCTAACGCCCTGCAGGTCCTGCAGCAATAATCTAAAGGCTTACTTAATTCGATAATTTCAATAAGCGGTTGTTCAAATTCTGCTCCCTTCTTAGAACAACGAAGATGCTCCTATTTTATGCACTTTTTCAGCAAAAAAATGAATGCCTATCTCGTCACTAATACTGGAGAACTGTCTTCTAATTATGTCACTCGTCACAACTTATCAGTGATTTTATTTAACGGTTATTTTTAAAATGTTTACATTAACTTTACTTAATAATTAATTTTTACAGAACGAGAGAAGTATTCCACTCCACTTCCGAACTTGCGAATAATAATATCCAACAACAACTTCTTCTTCTCTCTATCTACTACCTACATATTTTCTTACTTGATGACTTAGGACTATATAAAAGGAAACGCAACGAAAACTGCTTGCTCGATCTTTCCACTCCCAAGCAAGCTCACATATTAGCATAATGATACACTTATAAATACAACAAAACAACATGATGAAATTCCACGTGAGTCCCAACTTTGAATCATTCGTTCACGCGACGACAAGGTCTTTGGAATGACAATAATATATCTTTAAATTCTGGACACTGAGCAGAAGGAGTGGGAATGATTTATGACATTTTCAAGTTTAATTTTCCAGAGAGTTGTTTTAAACATTTTTACTTTGATACGTGAACTGTGGATAAAAAGGGATGCACTCATCATTTTACACACACCATATTCAGGTTTGTTTACGCCTTTCAGTGTCATCATTTACGTTCCTAAAAATACGTTGGTGGTCTGAGTTCGGTGAAATTAATTTTTAGTAATTGAGTAAATGCATGTATAAAATGAGAAATTAACGTACGTATATGGTATGGTGTACATATTTTCAAGATTGACTTTGTCTTTAAAACTCGTACAAGTGTTTTGCTGTGTTCATTACATGAAAGTAATCAAGATCCATGTTTAAGAACAGGTTCAAAATTTCTAATGTAGATGTGTTCACAATAGCAAAAATAAAATTAATTTGCTAGCAAAATTCTAAAGGGAGTTTACCTGACTACTATGCTCATCTAATGACGAAATTGAACATAAAATAATTTAACGTTTTCTCGTCGTGAATAGGTATAAAGATTTTAAACTGATGGCCTGGGGTACGTGTAATAAGTTCCGCCCCATCTTCCAGGGATAATTTATTTGTAATCCGAATAAACTAAAGCATTATTTCGCTTTCGATTTTTTTCAACAACAAAAAATTTTAAAGGTCAAGACATAAAAATGGTTATCTAGTTTAGTTAGCTTAGAAAAACACACAAAATAACGTAACGATAGTAGGGAGAAGTGGATTATTAAGCTACATACATGATGCTCATTGGATGTACCATGACAAATAACACATGAATTTATTTTGTCGTATCGTTTTGGTTTATTGACATTGAATTGAATAAAGGTATGTAATAAAACATTAAATTTCACATTAGTTCGATTTGTCTGTTACAAAAATGTGTACTTTTTCAATTAGTTTCGTTTTAAATCTCATGAGTAGAAACTGCATTAGTCTTGACTGTGTTAATTTCTGGCGCACTTTGGCGCATCAGCTCTGGTGGTGGTGGGCAATGATAAAAACATTCTGGTCGTTGTTGAAGATGATGAAATCTAAATTGTTGTCGTTCCTTTTCCATTTTCGCTACCGTCATCTCCTCATAATAACCATACCTCCCCGTATACAAAAAAGCAATGAAGAAAGAAGGATAAGACAAAGATTATGTAGGCAAGAGCAAAGCTGGATCCCTTTAACTGTTCACTGATGGCATACGAGTACAGTGCGATAAATGGCACAGCAATCACAAACAGAATCAAGATAACTGCAGCCCTACCCAACCATAGAAGAACAAGCACAGGTCGGTTCTTTTAAAAAATGAAGGAAAAGTTTAATTGTATATTTTTATTTAATCTTCAAAAATATTAGAAAATGTTTAAAATAATTAGTTAACAAATTAATTCAAACAAGTTCAAGAGCAAGCCACATGTTCATTGAAAAATCGGAAACCAGACTAAAAAATGCCGAGCGGCTGGCATGCTTCAGGCTATCACTGGCAGAAAGAAATGTTCGTAGCCCATGATTCTGCAATAATTTTTTTATTATTTTCCTCACTTCTAATTTGAAAATACTAATGTAATATCCATACTAATTATTTACAATTAATTTATGCAGGAAAAAAGTTGTTCTCTAATTCTCATCAATTTCTCATTAATGCTTTGACAAACACAACAAATTAAAATCGTTAGGCCCCTAATAAGAATATTTTTAATTTCAAAAGATTTTAGGTGTTATTTATGTGAGAGCTTTTTCAGTGTTTTCTTGAAACGCCCAAGCCCTAATTATTTTTGCATTTCAAGATTTAGCGAACAAAATTTGATATTAAAAACATAAGCTGAATAGTATAATTTGGTTTGGAAATTTCAATTGTGTTCTTCAATGCTCTAAAACCAATATTGACTACAGTTGTAGTAATATGAAAGGGGCATCTGTTGAAAACTCCCACTTGATTTATTATATATTACATCAGTTTGAGAATGATTTGTATTTAAAAATTTCAGTACCTAACCATTTCTGGTTTCTCGCATCTTCCTTTAGTACTTGTTTTGTTGAAATATGCTTCCACTTTCACCGAATTACTTCAAGTTTGCAAATTCGACTACATACCAAAATTAGCAATAATATGTATATGTGTATTATACGACTTAAAGAAATATTTACCTCTTAAGAAATGTTGTAACCCATTTTACATTATGTTTACCTGAATGAGAAGTTCAGAATTCCCTATGACTCATATATCAATATTTTGACAACTTAAATTGTTAGACTGCAAGCTTCATGTTTTAATTCCATCGTGGTTTTGTTATTCAAACTGTCATAGCTCAAAAATTAAACAGTTATCATATGAATTTACTATAAGTTCTCTTATAAATTAGGACTATACGTTTTTCATATTTAACTTGAAACACTGTATTTTTTGCATGTAAACCCACCTCCGCCAGATTCAGGAAAAATACCATTCTACATTGCAACTTGAAGAATACTTTTAATATTGGACTGGTAACTTGTAGGTTGTAGAATAGAAAATTTTTCGTAGACCTAAGCCTTTTAAAATGTATGCGTAAGTATTTCTAATAGCAATGTTTAAAATACAAAACTAGTTTTCACAAGCAAATTGTGACATCCCAAAACTACATTGCTAAAACCAAATTAATTATTTGCACAAGTAAAATGTAAAGAACGACAAGTGCAGTTCCTTTTTCCCAGTGGGCGTGGGTAGCTCATGCTACCCACACCTACTTGAACTTGTAGCTTTATAACCACGTCGCCATTTAGTTGAGTGCGACCACTGTGCAAATTTATCAGGTGAACGATTGCCTGCAGTGCTCAAATCAGAATGTTTACCCATTTTGCCAGAAGCACATTTCTGATTACGCTGACGTTGTTTGAAGGGCGCAATGTTTCGTTTGCCTTTTTGCTCGGTCGAAATGGATTAAACTTTGCGTGAAGCTTTTGAATTATTTGAATTTCTGAATGCACTATTTTTTGATGGAAATGTTTCGTACGCATTCATTTGTTTTTATGACCATGGTGCTTGAAATAATCAATTTCGAACTAGACATGAGATAGTACCAAGATTTTTTATTTTATTTTTTTAAAGTAACCTTGAGTTCGTCAAGCATGATGTTTACAAAGTGAGAATTTAATAGCTGATTTTAAGTGTTAAATTTCAGTGGCTTTAAACTAAAAATGATTTAAAATTTAAAAATAAACGATTTATTAGAATAGCAACAAAGTATATAGAGGTAATAATTACAGTACAAGAATCCCTACACGCTAGAATACATTTTTACAACATTTTTTTAAAATAATAATGATTCTTTCATGTCACAAAATAAATAGGGTATATTTACAAGTAAAAATTACTACATTACATTCTCTTCGTTTGCATTGGTAATGCCTGAACAGCAATATCAAGTAATGAGATAAACTCATGTTACAAGCAGGCTTACTCATAACCTCTAATTAGCAAAATTACATAGGTAAATACAAAGTTGTTGACAGTTGAAACAACAAAAATATTAAGACTGGTATGCTAACAACGTGACAATTATAAAATATAACTAAAAGTAATTTATTTTGTGGTTGTTAGGTCTTAAAACTAAAGTGCACACGATTTGGGCGGGTATGTTTACAAGATATTTCCGCTGTTGATTTGCAAAACAAATTCCTAAAATATAGGACAACACGACATGCAGATAAATGTTCTATTATTCTACAGTAGAATACTATCAAATATGAAAATATCAACAAGTTTAGAACTGTTTACCAAGTTGCTAATTCAAATTTTATACTTAATTTTTCAAACAGAGTAATGTATTTATGCTAGATGATGGGATTCCATGTTATTTTTTAACAATTTTATGCTGAATCCTTAATGATTCACAACATGTTGTCAACTAAATATTTTAACTACTACTTCAACGTAAAATTAAATTTAGACTACTAAAGCCAAATTAACTGTGTGAGCAAGCACAAAGTCAAGAATGTTGATAGCCGTGTCCTTTTCGTAGAAATTTACAGATCCAATCACTATCCGTAACTCCCTGCAAGCCCTGATCCTAACTCTAATTTCTTTTCTAGTTCCCATACCCACTGATGCATTGCGGCTACGCTGAATTGCAAACTTTAGCTTAAAAAGTTTAAGCACGTTACGGCTGAGATGACACACGTGACCTGGAGCATAATAGCTCAAAATCATCAACAGATATAAGCAAACCAGACAGTAAGATGCTATTGTTAGTCCTTGTGGAGAAGTACTAGCTCGAAGATGACCATTTAACAAAATGGTACCAAAAACAATGCTGGCAGCGATGAAAGTAGTTTTCATCGGAAGTGCCAATTGAATCTGAAAGCAGTTATTTATTAGATTGACGTACAACTGAAGTTGTTGATAGGACACAAACCACTCTGCAAAGGGAAAGCTAGAACTGCTGTCGTTCCTTATCCGTTCAAGTTGGTATGCTGTCATTCTGTACAGAACAACGTAACTGGGCAGCACACCCATGTACAGCGCAAAGCAGCACAATGAAGTAGTCAGGGAAAAAATCCAGATTGATATACACTTTCATCAGCAAAGTAAACAGAACTGCCAAAATTAAAGAAACCTTCCGTAGAAAAGGGAATATGGTACCGGATATTGGATCAATTTCAGTAAACAACGCAAAAGCAGTAAAGTAGACTGGAGCAGAAATGCTAATAATTAGCACGCTGATTTTCATGTACACGACGCTTTTAAAGGACTGAACTAGCTCATGAGTAAAGATGAGGTTGTATACTTTGGTAAAATAAATGTGGTTTTGAGAAATGTAGGAAAAAGCAATGTGACTTATGCTTGTCATTCCTACGTTTAACCATAGCCTGACAATGGAATCCCCATTAACTTGAGTGCGTCCAGTCCGAAAGTTGATCAGGTTGACAATAATTTGCAGTGTGGCTATAAGAATATTTGTCCATTTTACCGCTATTAAGTTTCTGATAATATGGACATTGTCACAAGTGTCTATGATTGCTGTAGGATTTTCACTTTGCTTAAATGGATTAAGATTCGGGTGAAGTCTTTGGTCGATTCTATTCCGTACGTGGACTATAGTTTTTACTGAAAGATTTCCCAACATGGGATTAGCCAAGTTTCCCATTTTGGTTGAAAAGTCCTTTATAGTGTTGCCTCGGGTGCAGAGGTCTTTGGAATGACGAAAATATTTTTTAACTCTGGAAATTGAGTTTAGTTCGGGAGGGAGTCTTGACATTTTAAAAATTAATTTTCCTGACAATTGTCTTGATCAAGACTTAAATTTTGACATGAGAATTGTGGAGCAAATTAGAGGAACTCGTCATTTTACACTTAAGACATTCTAGTTTTTGACGCCTGTCTGCGTCATTATGTACAACATAATGTTAAACAGCGCTCCGAAAAATACATTGGTGATCTGTACTCTGCAAACAATTAGTAAATGCTTGCATCAAATGAGAAACTTAAGTATTGTGTACATATTTTCAAGATTGACTTTTTCTTTAAAATTAGAGCCAATGTTTAGCTGAGCTGAATACTAGAAACTCATCAAGATCCATGTTGAGGGAATGTCCAAAATTTGAGTACAAGTGGATTCAATAATGACAAAAATATTAATCGTATTTATTAGCGAAATTCTAAATGGGTGTGCAGAACAGGAAACAAAGTTTGTTTTTCCAGTCACTATTTCTGAAATGTTGATTATGAAGATTTTTAAGGCATGTGTAATAAGGTACGTCCCATCTCTCATTGCCAGTGATAACTTTTATTTAATCCAAATAAACCAAAGCATTATATCGCTTTCAATTTTTTCAGGGTTAAAGAATTTATGAGGCCAAGACATAAAAATGGTTAGTGTAGTGTTTAGAAAACCTAACCATTATTATAGAACATTTATGTAAAATGTGTAAAAAATGTTAAGATAAGCCAAATGATAAATGAACTTCTTTTGTCGTTTAACTTTATTTTATTGACGTTGAATACAGCACAAAATTAAATTTCACATTTAGTTCAATTTGTCTGTTACAAAAAATGTGTACTTTTATTTTAATTAATTTCGTTTTTAATCTCGAGTAGAAACTCTTGATTAAGTGTAAATATCTGGCGGACTTTTGTACAACAGCTCCGGTTGTGGTGGTGGTGGTGGTGGTGGGCAAGGGTAAAACATTTCTGGTCGCTGTTGAAGATGATAAAGTCTGAATTGTTCTCGTTCCTTTTCCATTTTTGCTACCGTCATCTCCTCATAATAACCGTACACCACGTGTACAAAAAAGCAATGGAGAAAGAACGATAAGGCAAAAGTTATGTAGGAAAGGGCGAAGTTGAATCCCTTTAACTGTTCACTGATGGTGTACGAGTACCTATATTGCGATAAATGAAACAGCAATCACAAATAGAATCAAGTTACCTGCAGCCTATCCCAAGAAGATTAAGCACAGGTCAGTTCTTGGAAAAATGAAGAAAACGTTTAGTTGGGTACTTTTATTTAAACTCAAAAATATTTGAAAATGTTTTAAATAATACGTTACCATATTAATGCCAACATTGCCAACAAGAAGTACAAGAGCAAGCCACATGTTCATTGCGGAAGCGGAAACCAGACTAAAAAACGCCGTGCGACTGTCATGCTTCTGGCTGACACTGGTAGAAAGAAATGTTTCTAGCCCGTGCATCTGCAAAGAGATTTTTATTTTTTCCTCACTTCTAATTTTAAAATACCACAAAGAAAAACTCCATACAAATTATTTTTTAGAAAATGTACTCACAAACTGGACTGCCAAAATTAGAAGCGACTACTATGTTTTGTAAATCCGCTTTTGAGGCACTTAACTTGCAAATAGACGAACGGATTTTCAAGTTGAAACTATCCCGGAAAAGGCATTAAAAATTCTAATGCTTTTGCAATTAAATTTTTTAAGCTGTGACATTGTGTCCATGATAATAAAGCATCTATGATAAATAAGGTGACTTTATGTAAATGAGTTTATAGGCTATGTATGATGTGCGATCCGAAAACCATTTGCATATTCGGATTCTCAGCACTCAAAATGACTCGGGATTAACTTTTTGTGATCCTGTATAACGTATTTCACCATGAAATCCTCTGGCAAAGAAGTGGCTACAAAACGAGTTATTTCATACTTTTTTGGAGATTTACTGCTAATATTCTCTACTACAACAGTTAGCCCTTTCTTGAATTTAGGTGGGCTAGTACTCCGTGAGTACTCTGCTTTAAATAGAGCCCAAAGTCTTTCGATCTTTCTTGCTTGAGGCTCATTTGGCACATTTTTAGATTTAGGTGTAAATTTAGCGCCTTACCGCCATGTTAATCTATTGTAACTCTAAACGGAGTTTCGTGGGAAAACTCACTACATGATGCATTTTTTTACTATCAGACAATAAGGTAGGCTCTGTTGCATGGAAAAACTTTCATTTCAAGCCATCATGAGGGTGTAAATATAGGTATATTTTATCTTCAGTTTTTCGAAATTTAGGAGAGAAAAAAATTTGCTCAAAATTTCATCATGATTTTACACGCTGCTTTTGATCTTAGACATACGTTTGGAATTTTTTCTTTGTATATGCTTTAACCTCC
>JAANSP010004075.1:0-10569 GCA_036850745.1 Homidia socia
GAAGGCAATAAAAAGGGAACAAATTCGCTCAGTTCCGCATGCCTCCCACAAGGAAATCACAGTGTCACACTCTTGATTTCATTAACAATTACCGCATTTATATTGTAGGCATGAATTGTGAAAAAAGAAAAAAATAACAGCTTTGTTTTGTGATGTGAGTAATACAGCTTTTCTAGACTTCACCTTCAAGCCGTATTATCTAGACTGTCGAATTATTCAATGGTGGTGAGGTGATGCAGTCATCCTTTTAGTAATTCATTTTTACCACGTCATGTGCATGCAAAGTACTGATAGTGCTACCTCTCCTCAATCCTCCCTTCACTTTCGCTTTCAATAGAGTCTCACCTTGATATTCTCTTACAATACCTGCGCATTATTTGTTTCAACTGGTCTATATTGCTGTGCTCAGTGTGCTCTTATTTAATTAAAAAAATAGAGTGGTTCCAGCATTCTTTGTTTCCAAATGTATGCTTACAGCTGGACAAATTGAATTTCATTATGCAAAAATACTAGTCTCCATTTTCCTTACACGCGTTTCAACTTTTTAAAAAATGTGCTGTAATAAATACCTTGTTTGGAGTTGTTGCGATATTTTTGGTGCTACCGAATATATTTTCTGCCGCCATCATGCAACTGCTGTTTTTGGGTGTGGTGTCGAAATCTTGGAGTCAAAGAGACAAGGGGCATGCAGGAAAAATGATGTTAATGTGTGATAGAAGGAATGAAGGAATTTTATAAAAGAACACATGAACTGCTCGTGTAAATTATATCATAGCAAAATCGATTTTTGAAAATCAGTTTTGCAAGTAGTGCAGTGTGATGCTGGTGGATTGAAAACGGTGCTTGATAATAATATGCTGTATGCTGTCTGCCCAAGAACCTTCAACATGACAAGCAGAGTAATGACAGAGCAGAGCAGTGATGCAAAAAAAGAATCAAGAGCAAATTACTTAAGGCGGTAATGAATATAAGAAGTTGCTACAAGTGAGTATCACTTAAAAGATATGTGGATGGTGTGCGTGCACACTCTCGCCAAGCCACATTTATTATCACTGTCTGTTGTACCAACATTTTTTTCGTAATAACCTAGACGACCTTGCAGTACTACTTGCCATTGTTGACGTTGCTGAACAGTGCAGCAGCATTTTAGTTGTTGTGTCGCCACCACGTTTTTGGGACTGAATTCAGAGCAAGCAAAAATCATGAGCTGCCTATTAGGGCAACGTTGGTGGTGGCATACTAAACCAAGCCAAGATTTTTGAGTAAGTTGCTATACGACTGGGTTTGTCAAGAACCGTGTAAAATGCTAGCGTAGGAAACTGCCACGAGTGATGGCTAATAAGCCATTAGAATAATAAGGAACACTTGGATGGAAGGTGTGTGTGTCTTTGCGTTTAGGTACCAATATAATTATAGGTATCTGTGACAAAAAATAGGTTTTGTGCATGCATTAGTACAATTCCACAAGAGCTTGGTTGTTTACGGGCTAGTCACTGTCATTGCCGTGGTGCTGGTGGTGATTCCTTCTTACTTGATCCACATTCCAACAAATGGTTTCAATAAGAATGGCAGCAACAATGAATGGTCCCCATCATCATCCATTATTACCTAAATTGTGCGAGCAGCATTACCATTGGCCATTAGCAAAAGTTAAGTTAATATATTTGCGTGTACATAACGTAACGATGGGACAAAAAATAGGTTTTGTGCATTTATTAGGACAATTCCACAGCGCATTGCTACAGATTGGTTGTTTACGAGCTAGTCACTGTCAATGCCGTGCTGGTGGTGATTCCTTCTTACTTGATCCACATTCCAACAAATAGTTTCAGTAAGAGCAGCAACAATGAATGGTCCCCACCATCCACTATTACCTAAATTGTGCGAGCAGCACAACCGTCGGTCATTAGCAAACGTTTAGTTAATATATTTGCGTGTACATAACGTAACGTGCTTAAATGTTGCATATCGCTGCAAGAACCTGTTGGGCTACAAGCAATCTAGAATTTTTAACTGTGTACTTGGTCAGTTACATTAGTACGCTGTTGCTGTTGCTGCTGT
Source organism: Homidia socia (assembly GCA_036850745.1). Taxonomy (NCBI): domain Eukaryota; kingdom Metazoa; phylum Arthropoda; class Collembola; order Entomobryomorpha; family Entomobryidae; genus Homidia; species Homidia socia. Next base: position 2,062 of record JAANSP010004075.1, read on the forward strand.
GTAGCATATCATGCGAGTGAGCAAGGCTAGCAAAAGTGACCTAGTTTTGGGTGAGTGAGCGAGCACCCTTTTATTATGTATCATTATTATCTCTTTTTAAGATAAGTCTACTTGCTCTTATAAAAACTATTAATTTAAAGACAATATAATATGTATGTGTTTTTTGAGCATGTAACAATAAAAAAGATACATTCATGCAAGCTTAATTTCACTCTCGCTTTTTTCCTCCACTCTGTTGTACACTGTGTGCTTATGCATGCTTTATCATCATCATAATGTGTATCCATCCACTCTACCATAACATTGTTTGATTATTCTTTCAACTTCTCTCTTAATGTAATAGATATAGCAGCAGCACAAGAGAGTAGTGTAATTTGTTGAAGGAGAGTTTTTGGTTTGCTGTTTTTTGCTGTAAAAATTAAATGCAATTAAACAGGAGCAAAAAACAGCGCAACGTTTTCTGTTGCTTACGGGAGCGATGAAGGAGTTGCCTCATATAAGGGCTCGTTCAATGTCAAAAAAGTGGTAGAGCAAAGTGAGCAGTTAAATATATTATTGCAAATTGTAGCAACAATAATAATATAATATATTCAATGCTGCTGCTGCTGCTTCAATGTGGCACGGGAAACAGATCAAATATTTGACAAATTAATTTTAATTATAGCTTGTTGCAAGAATACTAAAATTTCTTGTATTTCCCATGCGTGTATTGCCTTCCTTCTTGAGAATGCAAAACAGTGGAAAAATTGTCAGCAGCAGCAAGTTGTAAAATTGTAACATTGAACATTGAAGATGACACGTTTGCCTTGTGTGACACAAGTCGTGTTCCCTCGTGAGTAGTTGCTACAGCTACCAAACAAGACATAATTATTGACAATGAGCAGGAATTCATTGCGAAAAGCAATTATGAAAATGCTCTCAAATGAACAGCTCATTACTTGTACGCACTGCTCTTATTAGAAAATTCGAAGGAAGTACGTTACAATTACTGAAGGTTTAAATTTGAGTGATATTCAATTCATCGCAGTAGATTTATTATTATTGTTGCTTTTTCAATATATAGGTGCGCTATTTGCATGATTTTTAACCGTTTCCGTTAACCACTGGCTCTCATGCTAGGAGTATGAATTGTAACGGACGATGGACAATACAAGCTAATAGCCATAACCATTCACTGGGATGCATGGTAATTTTAGTTCCTGGTACTCCCATAAATTTCATCGTCCACGCGCACCTCATCCACTTGCTATTCGTCCATCATAAAAATATAAACTAGGTAGTTTACCGCATTTATTTAATAGGTATATGCAAATTTTGGTGTGTAGGTAGGTGGGTCGTAATCTTAAAGCTACCATCGTCATCATCATCGTCCAGCACAATTGCAATTCCCAGAGATCGAATTAATGCTTTTCTGGACCAATTTGTAGTTTGCAGCCATCATCCTATAATCTTGCAAGTGTTTATTATTATTAAGCGATTTGCAAAGTATAATAATCTTTGAAACAGCGCCAATCTTGTAATCAAATCAAGTTACTCTGCGACGACAAAGGAATTCAAAGGATGAACAAGCATGCAGAAAGAGCGAGCACACAGATCAGATCCGTTTTGGTTGCGCACGTTGAATTTAAAAAATACTCAAGGAATGATTTCGCTAAAGTGACTACAATATTTCTGGGCGTTGACAGAATTGACTTTCTGACTGACTAACGTTGCTTGTATTGTAGCTGAGCATGAGCATCTTTCTACAGCGCCAATCGTGTAATCAAATCAAGTTACTCTGCGACGACAAAGGAATTCAAAGGATGAACAAGCATGCAGAAAGAGCAAGCACACAGATCAGATCCGTTTTGGTTGCGCACGTTGAATTTAAAAAATACTCAAGGAATGATTTCGCTAAAGTGACTATATTTCTGGGCGTTGACAGAATTGACTTTCTGACTGACTAACGTTGCTTGTATTGTAGCATGAGCATGAGCATCTTTCTACGATTAAACTACATACAATAATGGTGTATCTGTGTATCTCACATTCTCGTGTGCTGGCACATTTTTAAGAAACGAGCATGTTACGAAAATATATGCAGTGTTGCGTTGAGCCACTATAAAATGCATGCATTATACTTATCCACGATAAAAGTATCCGCATCAACCACGCCTAATTTTCAAGGATAGTTCCCAGCAAAAAAACGACGTGTTGAATGATGTTGAGGATTCGCACAATGAAAAATGGATTTTTGGGGTTGTTCCATTAATAGAGACACAATTTATACTATTTATATATTAACGGTAATTCCGTGCACATAAGGCTTCGTTACAAAGTATATGGCAGATTACCATTCCAAATTTTTCAGTAGATGTTAAAAATTTGAACCTATATTGCTTGAGCTCTCGGATTAATAGAAGAATCTCTAAACCGGCGTGGAAATAAGATTACTGACATTCATTTGATTGGAATTAAAATGTGTATTTGTGTGGGATTATTTGTAAATGCTGATTAGAGCTGCTGCTCACTTCAAACAGAAGAATCTCTAAACCGGCGTGGAAATAAGATTACTGACATTCATTTGATTGGAATTAAAATGTGTATTTGTGTGGGATTATTTGTGAATGCTGATTAGAGCTGCTGCTCACTTCAACTGGAATGAGGATTTGAGCATGCACTTGTCCACAAAATACCACTACTACAAACTACAAGCACCCATTTTCTTTATGCACCATAAAAAGTAACTTGAATCTCCTTTGATTTCTTTCTTTAATACGGCGCATACAAAAAATCTGATCAGCTTTGATCGAGAATACGTCACATTGTTGCCGACTTTTAGAGACTGCACGACCGAGCAATGATGATGTGTGGGTGGCATTTGACTCTGTAAAAGTTGTACTAGTGAGCAAATTAAAAACCCACGCATTTTGCTCGTACTCTCATCATCATGATGATCTAGCAACATGTGTTTTTGTCATTCATTCTCTCTCATTGTTCGTAGCAGCATTAAATAAAAAAAATGTTTTTTTTTCAACCAAGTGGAGGGGGAGACAAGAAAGAGCTTTGTAGTTGATTCGTTTCTGTGTCGATACTGATCTTTCATCATCGTCAGCAGCACAGCACTAAAGTAAATGGCAGTTTAACGTGCATCAATAATGAAAATGATCATGAAGAAGAAGGAGTTTCATTTCCTATGTCGCGCATTGTTATTACCTTGTATTATCTTTGGCATTGTTATGGCTGGACATGTGTTTTCTTTTCCCTTTCCTAGAGATTGACCACACATTAATAATGCCAATTGCCAACAATGCAGTAATGCTGCTGCTGCACACATTCTACCATTCTCTATTAATTGACAATGAATCAAAGTGTGTGTGTCTATCTCATTTTCATGCCGTGCCACAACACAACAGCAGACATCCCTCCAAAAAATTCTCATTTTCTTTTCATGTCAACTTTTTTTTTCGTCATCGCATTCTTTTCACAACAACCAAACCACCATTTCAATATATTTGATTTTTTTTCACTTTTAAAGTCGCGGAACAGCGTGTACAAAGAGTAGTCCTTCTGACAAATCCCACGCCTTCACACCTACTGCGAACTTGCTGAATGTTGCAAGTACTCTGCTGATGATGCCTTTTAAGACGTGTAATATTTGACGTTGCATGTGTGTACTTTGAAATGATGGTGATAAATGGCAATAAATGAAATTTAAGTGCATAATATTACATTATCGCTCATTATTGGATTTTTAGGAGGAACCCAGCTACAAATTAGTAATCTCATCATTATTACCATCATCATCACCGTTCGTTGTCATCGTCAAAATGACAATCACTCAACTTGTTGTGGTTTTCATGCCTGTTGTCTAAATGTCTGTGTACAGCAACAGCAACAATAAAAAAAGTGTACCGCAATAATAATAAGAATAATTGCACGGAAAGAAGAAACTGAAAGTGAAATAATAATAAAAATAAAAGCGGCGAGCTCTCCTTTCCTTCTTGAAAAATGATAAGTATCACTCATTATTATGATAAGTACATACATGGGTAGGTACAGCTTTGTAGTCTTTGTACGCACATTGAATTGTGTAAACAAAATGTAGTCTGAAAAATAAAAGAAAAATGTAATGTTTTGAGATTGAAATTGATACGTAGTATAATGATAGTGATGATGATGTTGATGATAATTATGTTATACATTTTGTACAACTATCTGCTCAAATGGTTGCTGCCTTTCTCATTTACAACAAGTGTAGTGCAATTAAATTGCTAGTCTGATGCTTGTTCATTTTATTTCACTCAATGTAACAGGAAAGATTATTATACACAAATCAGTGGCTGTTTTAGTTAGTTTTTGGGAGGATATTATTTTCTGTGTACTTTTTTGTAGCGTTGATTACGTATTTTCTGATAATATGGTGTTGTACAGAGGAAAATTCAAAGAGTCAATAGATGACACTAGGAAAAAGGAAGGCACTTTTGAAAAAGACTCTGGAAAATTAGATCCCTTCTGTCTCTCATCCACATTTTTATTCAAAACTCAAAAAGTATGTTCGGTGGGTCTAATTTGTTTCGTTTTGTACATATGCTTTATTCGGTCTTAATTTTCTCTCTTTAATTTCTCAATAAAATTTCATTAAGTAATATAAAAGGAGAGAAGTTTCCTAATGATTACTGAATTTTCATAGCGAGGTAGTATTCTGGAAAGAGATGTGCTCGAACATGATACCTGAGACCTTTTGATATGATTATGGCTCTTTGACTCTTTTATCACTTCTCCGAGAGAAGTTGTCTCTCCCTCAGGAGATGTAGATATTTTCATCAAGCCAAGGAAGCTATGCTGAGTCCGGAAATACTGTATAACAATCGCTATAGACAAGCAAATAGAAATATTGTTTGGTGCGCGCTGTGCAGCGAAAAGAAAAGATGGGGGTGCAGCACCAGCACCGCACTCTCCGACTCTTTTGTAGGAGGAAACAAATTACTGATTTTTCATAGCGAGGTAGTTATTCTGGAAAGAGATGTGCTCGAACATGACACTTGAGACCTTTTGACAAGATTATGGCCCTACTCTTTGACTCTTTTATCACTTTTCAGAAAGAAGTTGTCTCCCCCTCAGGAGATGTAGATATTTTCATCAAGTCCGGAAATACTGTATAACAATCGCTATAGACAAGCAAACAGAAATTTTGTTTGGTGCGCGCTGTGCAGCGAAAAGAAAAGATGGGGGTGCAGCACCAGCACCGCACTCTCCGACTCTTTTGTAGGAGGAAACACGTGTCTGCTGCACTGCATGGTGGGATGGGATGGAATGCAAAATGCAATAAAAAAAAGTTTGTGTGCTTTATAAACTTGTAAATAACCCAAAGACATGTAAAGCGTCTTAACGCCCTTGTATTTCACTTTTTAATATTCACAACCTTATACTTCACATTTTACGGGCTAAATCTCTAAAAGATTGAGTGGATATTAAAATGGGATGGAATGCAAAATGCAATAAAAAAAGTTTGTGTGCTTTATAAACTTGTAAATAACCCAAAGACATGTAAAGCGTCTTAACGCCCTTGTATTTCACTTTTTAATATTCACAACCTTATGCTTCACATTTTACGGGCTAAATCTCTAAAAGATTGAGTGGATATTATTATTATAAGCCGTATTTCTGTGTCTGCTGCTCTACTGCGGCCACAATGCCACTTTTGAATCATTTGAATCGAAAACTGCAACTTTCCTTTCTACACCTGCACTTTTTATTGGTATTGTTGGTGTTAGTCTGGTGGTGAGTGGACAAGCATCGCCGGTCAACGATAATAATGCTTGTTTTTGATACATAATCCGACTAAACAATCCGANCAACGATAATAATGCTTGTTTTTGATACATAATCCGACTAAACAATCCGACTCCAGAAAAAATGTCCACACCACCACCAACAATCTGACCAGTTTTCAGAATACGCTTCGAGGACATAACAAGACACAAAAACAGCCCATAAAAGATGACGGGTGGAATGGCTTTTTTTGAACAAGGCATGGAAAAAGGAGGAGGATGATACTATTTTAATAATAATAACAACAACAACAAAAGCAAAACTTTTCATCTTCTCAACAACACTGGGGCTTATATTTCGAAACTCATTAAGCGGATAGAACCGGTTTTTAACAAACTCTTGTGCATATACGCATGCATAATAATAATAAGTGCACTTTACTGTTTTTGAACTTTTGCGTTGATGATGATGATGATGAGTGTACGCATGTAAGCACATAATACTCTTGTTACGGGCTTTTGCCGAAAAAGAATACTAAACTGGAGTAAATCTTGCTTGAGAGATCTTTATGCAGAGATGATCTTGAAACTTGAAATTATTTGAGTGACCTTGATCAATGAGAGAAAAAGAGTGTATGCATAAAACAGGATTTTTTTTTGATTTTTTATTATTAAATCCTGCTTTTGATTTTTTTCTTTTGAAAATTGTATAAATAGGTATACAGTGTAAAAAGCCATGGTGCATTTGCTTTCATTGCGTAACATGTTTTTTTTAAAGAAAAGAGGTTTTGATGTTACAAACTTTACAAAGCCACCATTCATTTCTTTTGCCACTTTGTTGTTTTTTCTGCTTTAGTGCCTTTTGGTTTGTTTTCTTTCTCATTCCTTCTTTGTGTCGTTTGTTATCATTAGAACAAAAACAGATTCTGACAGGAGATGGCTTTTGAGGTTGATTTGTGGTGACGAGAAAAAAGGAATTCCTAAATTCCTGGAAAACACGAATTTTCTCAGTAATCTGGCAAATAAATCTGACGTTTAGACGACGTTTACACGTAATGACAATAGTAATGATACGAATCCAGAAATTTCGTCACTGAAATAATAGGCATTGTTAAAAAATGATGAGCACACATAAAGGAATGCAAACTAACATGCAGGGTGCAAGCAAGCATGTGTGAATTTAAAGAATTACCTGGCATTCTTCTTGATTCGTGTATGTGCATCAATTCAGCATGCAGCATCATGCAGTACCCTCTATGCTCTGTGGTGTCTGCATGACTAGTGAATTCAGCTTTGCATTAATTTTTTGAAGCAAATTACTTATTACTTCCGCTTTATATAAACTTTAAAATTACCTTTTTTACCGGCACCCTTTTTTGAACTAAACTAACCACTTTACATTTTTAATTTATTTTCCTCCACCATCAGCGACTACGAATAACCAGCTTAAAAACAGGTAGTTTGCATGCACTTCGCACTTTGCGACAAGTTCATGATGTCATAGTCATGACTACGACGATCTTTGGTAATAATAATCAGAGTTGATTGGCAAGTGGCAAACCAAAATGTTTATTTGTGCATTCAGTTTCCTCTCTGCTGCTGCAGTATCGCACATTCTCATCATCACATTACATCATTATCTTGTTGTGTTGCTTTAAATGCTCCCAAGGACACAAATTTATCGTCTTGATTTTTTAAGGTTCGTTCCTACAGCAGCAGCAGCAGCAGTACTCTTGCCAACTGTAATGAATAGCGGTCAAAATCGAAAGCTGCAATATTCCTCTCTGCATTTTAGTCTAGTTCTGTGCTGTCAGCCAGACCAGAAACCACTTTCATTTTCATGCTCGCTGTAGCCAACATGTTGCAGTATAGGCATAAAAGTAGTTAATAGAAATAAATTTCTACCAAATGATAATGACTTGACTAGATTGGATATAGGTACCTGTCTCCTATCCACCTACCTATCTGATAGTTATTGCCATTGAATTATATTATTTTTAGGGATATCAAGACAGGTACAAATTGTACGGAATGCACTGCACCAATCTTGTTGATTATTTATCTATCACTATCAATCAGCATCAAATTTCAATTTCCGCTTGCCAGCGTAGAATTTCAAGTTAATTTGCCTGCAAATCGTTAGACATTCTTATCCGCTATCCTGTTGCCAACTGAACTAGTACATAAATTTATGCGCTCAATCATATCAATCTCACTGGATTGACAGACTGCGTTTTTGAAAGTACTTGTGGCAGAGGCAAAAATGCCAAAAAAAGTATAATTTATCAATAAAGCTGCTATATCTGCTCAAATATAAATGTCCAATGTCGTTGGATTATAAAAAAGTGAGAGGTGCTCGTGTTAAGGTTGATATGGGAATCATTTGAAGATGTGCACCAAGTGATTTTATTAACGTGAAATTGCACTTTAATGATGTTTTAAGGATCGCTGTGTAGTATCCTTAATTACATTAAGGGTCACAAAAGGCAATCTTCTTCTTTTACATGACATTGTTGCATTGTGCTTGATGCTTAACGCTTGCTATTTTTGCATTAATTCAATTATTTTCCACTTTAGCTAACTTTGCTCTTTACCTTGTCTTACTTTTGATCAAGTTCCGCCAAATTAAAATGTTGCATTTTCTTAATTTTTTTTTGTAGGATCACATCCAAGAAGTTTTGGACAAATGGGAACAGATAGACGACGAAATATGGGCAAAGGTGATAGTTTTCGAGAGGAATCGTCGTGTAGCGAA
>JAANSP010004076.1:0-10568 GCA_036850745.1 Homidia socia
TAAATCAGCCAAATTTGCAGGACATTTCCATCTGGGTAGGTTCATAATCGCAAGTGATGGAACGAGATATGAAAAACTTCCACCTTGAAAACAAAAGGAATTTCATATTGACATTTCATGACTCAATTTCCTTTTTTAAAGAAAATACATAAAATTAAGTTTAGAGTCTTTCACATCATGTTCAGTTTTCAACAAAACGCTGTAAGTGCATTTAAAAAATTTGTTTGGTTAGACGCACTATGTAGTAGACACAGAAATTGATTTCTGTACTTTCAATTATCAGGTAACTTAATAAACAAAACTAGATAAAATTGTGGATTATAAAATAAGTGTATACATACATACTACAAACTTGTTTCAAAATCCTCAAAAACCCGTTTTGTTTTAAAAACATTAACTTAAAACATCTTAAATCAGTTCAAACAGATATAGATAAACGTTTCAAACACGACTGACCCTGCACGATTGGTAGCATTGTCCCAAAGGTACTTTGTAGAACAGTAATAATTCCAGACATAAATACTAGAGTTGAGATAATATTGGCCTTGTCAGGATCGTCGTCCTCCATACATAATGCTGGCGTAAGGAGAAAAGGCACTGCCACTGCTACAGCTATCATTTCCAAATAATGCTGCAAAAATCATAATTTTATAATTAAAAATGACAACGATAGGACATGGAAAAATACGCTTTTCCTGTAAAATTGGGGTTACTTGAAATCCTAAGAAAATTCCTATGTAATAAGGAGGAACGTCAAGCAGACCGTAGAGCAGTGCATCTTCTTCTTCTTCACCCTCTTCCTCCTTTTTGTCAAACCCTTTATCACGATATGCATTGGAAGCATGATTGCGATCATACAAATCCTTGGTAGGGATTAGGACAGGTCCGGGACTGCTAACAGATGAACGAACTGCATTTCCTGAAGTATCGGATCTCCTGCTCTCATTCTGTTTCATTCAAAAGCAATTATAAGTCAACTATAATAACTGCTTTCGTGTTTTATCATTTCAAAACGTAGCAAGAAACGAAGATACAGTATAAATGATAATTGAGTTTTATTATTTTCCCACCTCTATTTCCAAAGCCGGATTATCCATAACATGAAAGTTTACAAGTCACTTTGCAGAACACACTAAAATCTGGAAGTTGACTAGAAGGAAAATGATATTCGCACTGCTTACACGCGACGAGTAATCAAATAAATTTCCACCAGCTCAGTCTTTTTCAATGATTTAAAATATTTTACTTTGGAGGATTAAAAGTTGCGTCATAAATTTACAAATGTTCCAAAACTAAAATTTCCCAATAAGTCCAAAGTAAAGTAATTAAAACTTGTAGTAATAAGTACTGAGTATGGAGATGAAACTAGATGTCTGCTAGTCAGTTTTTTGGTAAGCCACAAGGAACTAGACACCTAAAATTACATACAATTGGAATTTACAAAGTCTATTGCACCTTTCACTCTAATTTTAAGTATACATTTGCAATTACCTCTAGTTAGCTTAATGATTGCACACTCATGAAAAAAATTGTGTGCAAAAAGCAGCCGATTAAAAGCATGTAATTTTGGTTCTAATGCAACAAACCAACTGTTCACCTGATTTTTTTTCTGCACCATCGTATTCAATTCTGGCTTACTATTTTGATGAGAATAGGTAGGTACTCTGTTGTTAAACTGTCCCGTATGCATGCATGCATACCTACCTAATAACGCTCAAAAAAATTTCATGAATCCACTGAAAAGTGGTTTCACTGCTGTGTGATGAAGAGAAGCAGTTTGTGAAAACGCTTTACTAAATTAAACACGAATAAAACGCAACAGACGAAGGACAGGTATGCGGTATAAATACACATATATAACAAGCAATACAAATACAGTGAATCATAAAACAACTTTATAAAACGATGCGAGTGAAATGGGAAAAAATTGTCAGTAGACAGACAGGCAAGGCTGCATATTATTACTTTTAGCTCTAGTTTCTGTAACTAGAGCCGCCTCAAGTAATATTATTCAATACATACTTAACTGTATGGGTTATTATGGACAGTGCTAACACACCGTTTACTTAAAAGTAAAAAATAGTGATTCACATACCCATTTATTTATTATTCTGATGAAGCACGAAGAAACGTTTCCAGAATTATTTATGATAAGGCGAAAGCGTCAGAAGAATCATCATAACATGCAATGACGGAAGACGACATAAACACATAATTGTTGACTGTTTTTGTTGTGTGAAATGTTACCAAAACTTGCAAACAAAAACACGATTTAAAGCTTTAAAAGCTATTTTCGACTCGCACTTTATTAATGGCCCGATTCTGATTGATTTTCTCTTTGTGTAATTGGTATAAAATTGGACAAATCAAGGGTGAAAATGAGCAAAACCACATATAGCGTTATTAATTAATAATTGAAACTTACAAAGCCTTCTCAAAAATCGAACGCAATAAAGTTTTTTATTACATTGATTCACCTTGTTAGCTCAAAAACATGACATATCAACAAGATAATGGAGAGGTTGAAAATGTTGCTATCGCACATGCGATCTAATAGAAATTGAGCTATTGTTTAGCAACTTTTACGGAAATGACTGAAATGAGTATAAGGATTTCCATCGATCAAAAATACCGTTTACAGGAAAAAATGCAGATATTCTACAAGTAAGATACCACGATGCATAGTACAGATTGATTTTTCATCGCAAGGAGCGAATTCTATGAAACCAGAAATAGAGTTTGAGAATTATTATAAACATTGAATGAATAACGATTGAATTGAAGCCACCGAATTAGTTCATGAGAATTACAGTGATAAATAGAAACAACAATTTAAGATGGTCAATTCAGTTTTAAGAACATAAAAGTCCAGTAATGGCCAGACAAACAAAAAAATCGCAGAGCATGTCTTGAGAGAGCATGTCACATGTGCTTGCTTGAATGCTTGGCTGCTCTAAAAATCAAAGAACCCATTTAGCAATATCCCATAGATGGGTATTTGTAACTAAAATATTCAGAGTATATCTTAGGTATAGATTTTTTGCTTTTGAATATCATTTTTATTTTACTGTTTGCTTTTTTATATTAACACCAGTGAAGGATTTTTTTTACAATGAAAGCAAATTTCCCAAAAGAGAGACACTACTGTACTGGTTTTATTTAAACTGAAAGCAGCTATGTGATGTGAATCTGACAGGCTAACAAGTAAGTGGCTATATTATTCAATTCATAAAAATGGGATTTTTACCCAGTTTACCTTTACAGGTAGGCACTAACGCAACACAAAACGCATTGACAAAGTTTGTATACTTTACCTAGTTGATTTCTCGTCAGACTGGTATAAGGAAGAAACAAAGAGCAGAGCTCTAGCACGTGATGTGACATGACAGTGATGATGAAAAATTAAACAATAATGGCTTTTTTGATGATCAGTTATGGTTTGGCATCATAGAATATTTTGTCGCCGAATGCATGGTAAAGGTCGGAATGAAATCCTAAGTACGTACTTACAGTACCTAAATGCTTGTTAATTCTGTCATTCCCATAAAACTTATCGTTAAAAGCAATAAATCTACCTTATATTGTGGATTTGAATAAAAAAACTAGTTGGGTAGTGGTACTGATACAATAATGATAATGTAGGCAAGGTAAAACTTGAACTTTATTCCGTGAAAAGCTATATATTTTTTGCAAATTGCAAAAAATGTCATGTTTATATTTTGATTGACAGGAGAGGTGGTAACTTGCGGAAAACGGGAAATTTTGCAAGCACCACCACCAACTTTTCTTAAGATTTCGCCTATTGAGATGCATCTGCTGTGCTAGGTCAACACTGACGTCTTCTTTCGAAAAGTAATCAAAATCTCAATGAAATTTTTCTACAAAAGACAGTGAATTAAATTTTGATCAACAACCTGCAATTATCCACATGCAAACGCAATGTTCTGTTCTATACACGTTTTTTTCTTCTGAGTCTCAATGCTAAAATGCGTTACGACTACAATACGTAGGACCAGGCTAAGCCTTTGCACAGAATAATGGCAGCAGTGATACAATTTCAAATAATATGCATGAAATGAACTGGCATTGGATGATCTAGTTTTGCTTCTTCAGAATTGCAAAAAAAAAATAAAAAATTTGTTAGGTGTTGGAAAAAGATTATAATGGAGCTAATAATAGGCTACTAAACCTGTAGTAGTAGAGTAGCAAAGCAAGCTTTTCACACAATAATCTGAGGAACTGTTTAATTGTCTTGTATATGGTACTTATTTTAGACATGTAATTTTTAATTTTTATTGCCAAGATTACGCTAAAAGTCTCTTTGAATCGGGAAAATATTATTACACGTCCTGTATTAACAGTCAAACTTCAAAAGTTTGAAATCACAACGATCTAGATGAAAAATACCCTTATAAAAATTGCGACAAAAATAAGATTGCTGAAATCAAATTTCTTATCCGATTTTGCGTTATTGCACGGATGTAAAGAAAAAGGTTTCATAGACGGTACTTACTCATACAATGCTCTGAGGATTTTTTCATATCCCAATTCAACATCACAGCATTTTAAAACGAAACTTAGGGAAATTGGATTTGTTCATTTGAAGTTTTGGTATGAGAAATGATTTAATAATCGACGAAAAAAGTCATTACAACCCAATTTTATGTATAATTTATGGATGGATATGACTCAAGTATTTTTTTATTCTTAACTCACGGGTTACCAGTTTAACATTGAAAGTACTACACAAATTACATGGTATAAATATTAGTAAAATATGTATACCTAATAGTAAAATATTTAAAACGAGAAATATCAATTATTTGGGTACATTTTCGGTTCTTTTTCGTTTATACTTTTGATGTGTATGTCTGGTATGGCATCTTAAATATTTTGATGCCGCAAATCTCTTGCCACACAACTCGCATATAAAAGGTTTTGTCTCTCTGTTTGCACTATGCATTACTACTACATGGTGCTTAAGACTTTCTTCAGTTGAAAACGCTTTCCCACAGTGGTCACAAATGGGTACACTGTCTTTGTGAATCAACATGTGCCTTTGCAAAAAAAATTCGCTTCGAAAGCTGCGCTTGCATCCTTCTCTGGGACAAGGAAATTGGGTCGGGTTCTCGTGCTTGTTTTTCATATGTGACTTGAGTGATGCGGCAATCAAAGACTGTCCACATAATTCACAGCATACTTTCTCCATCTCGTGTTTCTCTTTTATGTGTCTTTTCATCTGTTTTTCACATTTGTACGTCTTATTGCAAATTGGACAACTGGATGGCAATTGGATGGGCGCATCCCCTGAATCCTCGCGTTTCTTGTGAATATGCTTAATATGACTTGCCAAGGAAAATTTGTTTCCAAATTTAGCAGGGCACATCTCGCACATAAATGGCTTGGTCACTTTGGTTTCGTGCATTTCCACATGCCTTCTTAGATCTCTGTTGATATGATATCCTTTTCCACAAATATGACAGAATTCGGTTGGTGGAAGATGGAACTTAAAGTGTACGTTTAATGTGGTTTTTCGCCAGTACCACCTATTGCATCCTGGAAAAGTACAAACAAACTTTTCTGCACCTGCAGTCGCCTCTCCGTGCGCACAACGCATGTGTTCGATAAGCTTACTTCTATACGGAAAACTTTTGTCGCACTTTTGACAATGAGCAGTTTTTTTGTGACATTTCATATGTGAATATAAAGATACTTTGTTTTTGCACAACTTTTGACAAATTTCACATGTCAGGAGGCTTTTTGGATGATATGCGCTGCCTCCGTGCTTAGTTTTAATATGAAAATCAAGTGTATCAGATTTTAAACATTTAAATCCGCACTTGACACAGGAAATTGTTTTTTTCTTTTGATCATTACTAATTGAATTTCGGTTGGACTTCACATTCTTCGTCTTTGAATGATTTTTTGTCTTCTCTGTGGCTTTTTCATCTTCACTGTCAGTTTCTGAAGATAAGACGGATTTAGCTGGTGACTCATTCCCAGTCCACTCCTCATTTCCATTGGAATCCTGCTGGTTCTCCTCCTCTTCTTGAATTTTATTGTTCTCACTAAACTCTGTCGCATTAGCTGGCGCTATCAACACATCCCGAGCTTCATCAAACTCTTCGCTAATGCTAATGTCATCCAGACTTCCAGGAGTAATCTCATTTTGTTTGCAATTATCTTCTTCGACAGCATTTCCTGAAAGCGTCTTGTCATTCTCCTTGATCTCAATAGCAGTGATATTTTCAAAAGCATTTCCTGAAAGTGATTTCTCCTTCTCATTGACCACAATAGCAGTGTTATCTTCAACAGTATTTTCATCATTTGAGACGGTTCGGTACTCTTTGATGTAAACGTTCAGTTCATTTGTGGCCTTTTGGGCAGCTAATAATTCACTGACCATTGAGTTACCAATAGTGAAAGCAGACGTGTCACCACAACCTTTGTATTCATCTACAGAAAAAGAAGACATATAAAGAAAACATTAGGAACACTTTCAAAAGTCTACCAACTTTTAGCAATGAAAATTAGAATTGCTGCAAAGTGTAATGCTAACAGATGTATTATCTTACGATGCTTGATGAAATCGCGTATTTCCCAGCTCGTGTTCGCTACCGACTTTTCATTTCTCACATTTTTTTGACTGGACCTTTTTACTGCTTCAATTAACTCCAGTCTGGCTCCCGAAAACTTGGCCTGAACCTCCACCAGTTCCATAAAAATCCTCTTGCATTTCTTTGCATACGTTTCACTGCAATCTGAGCAAATCTTCAGCCATCTATCCGGATGTGGGCATTGTTGCAAATAACTTTTTAAATTATCTTCTGGGAGCTCAATGATATGCTTTAAGGTGAAGTACACGGCCAGATCATTCTTGGATAGAGCAGAAACTGCTGCCACGGATTGTTGTTCCGGGGAAAGTGAAAGTGGTAATTTTAGAATAATATTCTCAGATTCAGACCCTGAAGAAGTTTCAGAGTAATTCTCTAGACAAATAAAGCACAAGCCACTTTTGAAAGCACCATAAAAATGATCACTTTTGCTGGTGTCCTGTTCTCCAGAGTTGCTAGATGCCATTTTAAACTTTTGATTTATTGTTTAGTCACTATTTTCGTTAAAATTTCCTTTGAGTGATCAGCTAACAATGATAATTATATTTTTTGTACCATGTATAATATGTAAATGCAATGTCATAAACGTGAGTTTTAAATGAAGGGATCTGAAAGAAAAGGAAATATTTTGCAAAACTGAAGATGCAGAAGGAAAGAGTCAGCTGGTCAATTGCTAGCAGACAGGCTTGTTTATGTTTACCAGTAGTCTTTTGTGCTTGTCTGTTGTTGAGACTGCATGAAACAAAGACTCATCAACATCATCCATCATAGGCTGGTATTGGTACATGCTACTTTTAATCTCATACAAATTATGGTACAGTGACTGGACCAGTCCAAGTCTATTCATCATAGTTTCCATTTTGGAAGTGAATAATCAGAATTAAGATTTACAAAAAACACCAAAAACTTTTTGCCAAAAAGTAAAACAAATCCGATATTCATGCTGGCGAAAGTAATGCGTCAGTGTCGAAAACGGATTATGAGAAAAATGATGCATGTACGGAAATCATGAACTATTTGTCCTTAATAAGGACTACTTATATTATATTGATCATAAAACCCTTGCTTGTCATTTCATTCCCATAGATTTTTCAGTCGTCGGGTAAATTTTACCTGAGCATTGTAAACACTTTTTGGCTATCGAGTTTTCTAAAAAAAATGATTGGATAAAAATAAGCGATTAGAAAGAATTATATGTACTGCAGAAAACAATATCTCTTTTACTTGATCAGTAACCACATATGCAACAGGATATGTATATAGTATATATTATATGAGTTTTTAAAACTGTCATACAGTTAAATCTTTCGGGAAGTGTACATTGCAAATTGCAAGCTTTTATTGCATAAATCAAAATTAGAAAACTCCTAGCCATCCGGCTTCGCGTATCATCACACGGATAGAGAGACAGGGCATTGGAGATATAAAAAGTTTTCAGTGAAAACCTTTCATGTTTACTTACTAAAACATTACATTATGACGCTTTCTCAGTATAACAATTAAAAGTTTAATCTAAAGTAAGGAAATTTGAATTTTTCGATTTTTGTGGGCGAAAAAAATGGATTCTAGATCAAGAACCTGGTTTTTTTGTGTAGATGGATGTAACACAGTACAGTGCTTTTTTATTTTTTCCTCTTTATCTATTTGGTTGAGTCTTACACTGAAATGATAATGTTTACGAATGTACAAATACATATTACATGATACTACAATAACTTTAGAAACATTTAACAAGAAAATAAGTTAACTATGTTGTTGTTGATACCTTTTTAATTATTTTTCGTTTTACCTCTTGATGTGTATGTCTGGTATGATATTTTAAATAATGTATTGATGCAAATCTCTTCCCACACAACTCGCAGATAAATGGTTTCGTTACTCTATTAGAGCTTTACAGCAAAATGATATGTACGAATGTACAAGTACGTATCACATATGATACTATAACAACTTTAGAAACATTTAACAAGAAAATACGTTAACTATGCTGTTGTGGATACCTTTTTAATTCTTTTTCGTTTTACCTCTTGATGTGTATGTCTGGTATGATATTTTAAATAATGTATTGATGCAAATCTCTTCCCACACAACTCGCAGATAAAAGGTTTCGTTACTCCGTTTTCACTATGTATTGCTGTTATGTGCTTCTTTAGATGTTCGGAAGTTCTAAATACTTTTTCACAGTGATCACACTTGTGTCCATTGTCCTTGTGAACTAACATATGCCTCTGTAATTTAACTTCGGTTCGAAAGCTGCATCGACATCCTGTTCTGGGGCAGTGAAATGAAACTGGATTATCGTGCTTGTATTGCTTGTGTAGTTTCAGGGTATTATTATTTCTTAATACCATCCCGCATAACTCACAGCATACTTTTTCTTTTTTATGGTAATCCCTCATGTGTTTCTTCATCATTTGCCATGTTTTGTACGTCCTTTGACAAAGAGGGCAACGAGAACGGTAACCCGGTCCATCCTCGACCTCGATGATTTCACTTTTGCCGTGGGAATTCTGTACATGAGTTGTTAGCTCGTCTTTTCCTTCAAATTTGGCTCGGCACAGAATACAAGGAAACTTTTTGATTACTTTAATTTTTTCATGGAGTTTGACGTGGTATTTCAGGTACGATAAACGGTAAACTTTTCCACAAATGTGACAGGTGTCTGATTTTGGAAGATGGCATTTTGCGTGGTCATTTAAGTAACTTATCAGTGCAAAACGCTTATTGCATCCTTCGACAGCACAAGTAAACGGTTTTGGTGCTCCTTCGCCCACTCCGTGAATCCTGAACATGTGCTGTTGGAAATTGTATACAGGGCTACGAGTAAAATATTTATCGCACAGCTCACAATGCAGAGTTTTTGCCTTATGAGTATTTTCAAAATGGGAAACTAAATCCGATCTGCAACTAAACACACTTCTACAAGTTGGGCAGGTCAGCTCCAACGAATCCTGTTTGTTTCCGTGCTCAGATTTCATGTGCTCATCGAGTTCATTTGAGTTCAAGCATTGGAATTTGCATTTAATACATGTATATTTTTCTTTGACAATGCTCGAAAATATTGTTTGTTCATTCTGTTGGCTCACACATCCCATTTTGCTAACTTGCTCATTTTTTAATTCCTCAGATTCAATTACAGTGCTATGCACATCTTCTGTATCTGTGATTTTGTGGTCGCTGCCGTTGCCTGCTTTACTTTGTCGAATTTCTGAAGTTGAATCTGATAATAAGTCATGGCCACACGACCCCTCATTTCCATTGGAATCCTGCTCCTCCCCTTCATGAATACTA
Source organism: Homidia socia (assembly GCA_036850745.1). Lineage (NCBI taxonomy): Eukaryota > Metazoa > Arthropoda > Collembola > Entomobryomorpha > Entomobryidae > Homidia > Homidia socia. Next base: position 9,906 of record JAANSP010004076.1, read on the forward strand.
TCATCGTCATAAAACCTTGTCTCTTTGGTTTGTCCTTTCAAAGAAACTCTTGCTTTATCAAACTCTTCGGTAATAATAATATCATCCTGGTTTTCTGAAACAAGCTCATTTTTTGTGAAATTATCTTCTTCTTCAACAGTATTTTCTGAAAGTGCCCTGTCCTTCTCGTTGACATCAATAGAATAACCATCATCAACGATTTCCTTATCTGCCTGTTCCACTCTGGTGTTAGCGTTAAGTTCATTATTGGCTTTTTGGGCGGCTAATAATTCACTAATCATGGAGTTCCCAATGGTTACGGCAGTGCTGTCATTGGAAAATCTGTAATCATCTACAAAAAAGTGAAGACACAAAGTAAACATTAGGGACACTTTCCAAAGTCTACCAACTTTTAGCAATGAAAAATATAAATGCTGCAAAAGAGTGCACAGTGTTAACGGTAACAGATGCATTATCTTACGATGCTTGACGAAATCCCGTATTTTCCAGCTCGTGTTTACTACCGATTTTTCATTTCTCACTTTATTTTTACTGGACCTTTTTACTGCTTCAATTAACTCCAGTCTGGCTCCCGAAAACTTGGCCTGAACCTCCAACAGTTCCATAAAAATCCTCTTGCATTTCTTTGCGTAAGCTTCACTGCAATCTGAGCAAATCTTCAAC
>JAANSP010004077.1:0-10566 GCA_036850745.1 Homidia socia
TCTGTAAAAAAATCAATTTTTTAGAAGATCGAGGATTGGTTATGTTCTTGTCGTCCTTCCAAAACTCAAATATACAGTGACGTTGTTCCAAGCAAGGTGGCTTCATCTTTTGCATGCAGCTTCGGTAAATGTATTGATAGTGATAAATCTGACGTCAAAGATTCATGCAAGTTACATGTTTTGAAACTATATTAACCTCACTAAAAGGCGGGTGGTCACACCAGAAACAATATTTTCAAATATCTATTAAATTGGTCCAAAACGTCCAACTGTAAAAAACAGAGCTGTGGAAAATCGCGAAATTCAATCGTCGGAACATTTGGTTAATTTTTTTAGGAACGACAGGACAGGTCATGGAGAATTCATATATTTATGACATTTTACACTCCACATGATAATGATAACATTGATAGCATTTTATGCCCTTGCTTATGGAAGATGTCACTGTCACATCACATCCAACTTGACTAGAAATGTAAATAAACTGGATAATTTATGAGTTTGTTTTTCTTCATGTGCCCTCACTGCCCTCTCACTTGTCCATAGTTGATGCTTTAAACTCGGATTTTTCCTTAATGGTATGGACTAATGAAAATGTTGTGGGGTAGGAACAAGAGAGCGTCAGAGATCATTAATTTGCCTAATCCTGAATGCGCTTTCTATATGACCTAACTTGTTTTTTTAAGAAATGCTACTCTGTATTTATCTTATGTTGTCGTTTCGCTTTGTCTTGCCGAAACTCAATTAAAACTTTTGAAAAGTTGTTAAAAACTAAATTTGAGATTTATGAGACCTGCATAATCCTATAAATGAAAAAAAAACTTACCTCATTTATATTTTACATAAATTAAAAACAATTAAAAAAATCAATATTTTGTGTCCAGCTTCACTTGAATTAAAGTTAAATGCATTTTTATGTTTATTTTCCGTTGACTTTTCAGATCATATGTTATAAAGCTGTGGGAATAGAAGAGGTTCTTGCGTTTGGTGTCATCGTATCATCATTTTATGGTTGTGTAGAAGTGCAAAGTGTCATTTTGTGTCCAATTTCTTCTTATTCTTGATTTTTGCTAAACTTACCAAGACCTAACTCTATTTTATTAAACTGACGTCCCAACAACATGGCTTCCAACAAGTTGATTTTAGACGTAAGCAAAGGAAATTCAAGGGAGACAAGTGACCGGGGGAATGAGGATGAAAATCAGGGTGATACTTCACCGGCCATTGTGACAACGACCAATGCATTTCAGCAGAACAACACACCGCCTCCCATTCACATCTGTTGCTACCGATCACGCCATGTGCAGCTTTGTGGACGAAGCAACTCCATTGGTAAGAATTTTTGTACTTTTTCCATTGTATTTTTTTCTGTCTTTGGATTGCATTGCAAGTTTAAAATAGTTAAAGTCTGTTTGACGAATAGAAAACTACAGATTGATATTATTATCCGGTAGTAATAATCATTAACAATACTTTGATATGATATCCTTCAAGCCTGATTTACGATAATTGTCACAATCATTTTAATGAAGGGATGCAATAACGCAATAAATGCAATTTTCCATTCAGGAGGAAGGAAAATGAATGGAACCAAAACCAAGTGATTAACATTCTTTGGAAAAAGATCTGCTAGAGCTGCACAAAGTTTCAGAAAACCTATATCAGTACTCACGCTAATCATGTGGGTCACGTCATAAATGATAATTGGAAAAAATCTTGTGTTCGTGGTTCTCGTCAGTCGTCACGCGTTTGATGTGTGCTTGCTCAGATAATATTACGAGAGCAATATGATACGATATTTTAGGACATTTTACTTCCTTTTTTGCACGTAATTCATGATATGATGACATTCATCTCATACATCATAGCCTTGTAGCATTTCATTCTTTTATCAATGAGTCATTCATTGCATTAATTATTAATAATTACTGGTTTATTTTTTCGCGATCTGCTTTTTATTCAATTTATTGATTCAACAAAATTGTCTGGAATCTGCACACCTTTCATTTCTTGCGTTTTAACATTCACTATGGAACATGCACTCCATGATCAATGGCCTTTAAACATCCAAGCTTCTATTCATTCTGAAATATTTTTGATTTGTACAGTGTCATTTCATTTCCATCAAGTTACACTAGTTACAGGACAAGGATGCAGTACGTCTGGTAAATTCATTACATTGGATGTCAATTAGCTTAACAGACTAAGTTTAGAGACCAAACATAGTCTTTGATAAGATGAGCATTTCATTTGTAATTTCATTTCGAATCGAAATATGACTATTGCATGGTATGTTGTACAATGAGATCGTTTTCCATTGCCAGTTTTGTCTGGTTTTGGTGTAGGTTTTTTGTGGATTATAGAAAGGTTGCAGATTATTAAAAGTCTGTCATAGCTATTTGTTCGAAGCTACGTGATGCTAATTATACTGACGGAGCCAATAAGGAGAGAAAAATGTAATGTCACTCTTTAGTCTTCACTATACATTTAGAACTAGCGTAGCATCTGCCGATTCTAACTAACAAGTTTATTGACTTTTTGCACAATAACATTTTAAATGGAGTTACCGACGTACCTACACGTACAGCACCCATCCAGTAGAATCCTACCTTAATCCATGAACACTAATTCTGTCGACTGGTTCCTAATATAATAAGTTGCCTTTATTCTACACAGCTTATAAAATGGGCTGAAATAGTTAACAAATATTCCAATTTTAATGCGTTTGACGAAAAAATGAATAGATAACTTTTTGTTATCAACAGCTATAAATAAATAAGATTAGTTTTTAGCAAACAGATTAATATGTTTACTCGTAAAGGGATAGATTAACCATTTGCTTGTGCTTGATTTGTCCATCACATGATGAATCACATAATTTTGGGTCACTTTTAGGCATCTTCATTTTCGTCATCGTGTATCTTGTCACTTACTGAACTAGGTGAGTAAGTTGGAAAATAAAGAAAGCTGGATTGGAACATACGATATAATCGACAAGTCATCTTTTAATCTGTTCTGTCATTCTGTGTGATTCACCAAAAACAAATTATTTTGAGTATTTTGTACAAAGATAAGGAAAACATATCGTAAGAAGAGAGAAACCACACACCACGTGTAGTTTTAGTTGTGTTTATGGAAATCATTTATATACGCACTTTGTTTTAACATCTTTCCATCAGCGACTTATTTCTTTCAATTGATACAACTTTAACTTCTTGCACAATCTCTGTGTATTACGCAGTAGATGAACAAATTGAAATACGTACGCATTGCGTACTACGCAATAAACAATTGACCGTGTGAAATATATATCTCAACCGACAATTTTCCCAATCAATTACTTAAAATTGATACTGTTATGAATTTTAGAATGAATTCAAAATTAGCCCACTTCTTCCTCGTGTATTTTTCCAAAAGATTGTAAAAGAATACTTAATGACAATGGCGATTTGTACTAATAACTTGTTTTCAGTCCTACCTTGTCAGAATGTTTGGAATAATACATGTGAGTTGGGTCAAGTCAAGTCACGCAATCCATCTATCTAAAACTGGCAGCGGAAAGAGAAGTGAGCCATAAAACCATTGCATATTTAATACCTAATCTAAACGAAACACCGTGGTGAGTAGTCAGTCAGTATAGTGGTGGTACAAATTTTACTTTCTTTTCTATCGAGAGTAGTGCCGTAGCTTTATCTCGGGGTTTATATTCGGATCGGGTATTTTCGGTTCTTTAGCTATATTCCATGCAGCATCTACATTACATACACAGCAACCGAGCAATAATATGAACTCTATTGTGAGCAGCATACGTCTTCCAATATAGTAGATCATTTCTGAATCTCTTAAATGTTTGATATAAAAAATGTAATAGTGGTGGTGCTGGTGGCCTGATCCTGCTTTGAAACAGTCAAAAGGAAGAGAAATCTATAACGAGTGAAGTGGGAGACAAATATACACATAGACACATTCTGTTTACATTAACTTTAGTACAAGTTAATACGCAGTGCAGTGAAGTTTATAATATTCTCAAACAGTTTTGCTACGTATGCAGAGGGGTTACATAAAAAGGGAAATGAATTGAAGGCAAACATTTGAGTCATTTTTTACCCTTTTGCTTGGCAGTGCAGAAAAAAACAAGAGCGAACTTTGTGTATTATTCAGTACTCTTGACAAAAACGTACATGTGCTTTCTTTATTTTTCCATCTCTTTCATTTATTGTGTTTCTTTTTCTATTACTCTGCTATTATAACTGCCACAAAGCAAAAGTGTATACTACAATTGCATCGGACAAAAGAAATCCACTGATTCTTTCCATCATCTACTGCATATTATGAACAATATTTTCGTTTACTGCACGTAGACACAAAAACCCATTATTATTATTATCACCAAATATATGCAGTAACTATAAACTGTGTTTGTACATATTTATATACATACAAACAGTATTCATTCGGTCCAAAACTCCATTCTTTTTGCATGAATTTGATCTGGTTATTCAGGCTGCATACATGTTGTGTGCAAGTTGTGCAAAGTGAAAAGGGGGAAATAATAGGATAAAAGAAGGTGCAAAATATTGAAAACTATATTAGGCATGTATGTATACTACTGTCATGTCATGTAGAGTAGGATATATAAGTTTACTTTCATTACGATCGCACATTTTTATCCATTTCATCGCTGATCAAGCTCGTCTCAGCTTTTTCCTTTGCAACGCAACGAAAAACAGTTCTTTCCCAATACAAGTCTTATATTCTGCTGACTGATGTACCACTTATGTGATATATGTACGAATTTTTTTCGGAACTGACTGCTGTTTTCCTGTTTTGAGTTGGGTATTTTTTTATTCTGCTTGAATACATCTTCCATCATTATTATTATTGCTATTGAAGCTTACATTGCTTCGTCGTTGGGTTTGTTGAAGGTTGCGGTGTGGTAGTAGTAGTAGTAGATGTGATTCGTATGGTGTGATAAAAGTGGTGAAATGATATTACCTTGAATTCGTTCGCAGTTGCATGGAAGATAAGTGAGTGAGTTAAAGTGGTGGTGTTGGCGTGACACAAGTTGACTCTGCAAAGAAAGACGCTGTGCGACAGTCAGCTCATTTTTGGAGAATTTTGACAGAGGCTTAATTATACATACAATGTTTGGTCTGCATGTTTCTTGAACTTTTGTAGATTTTCATAATAAAGCAGTAGTAATATTTTGGCAGTGAAAGCGTAGTCAAAGTGCAGGTGGTTGTTGAAATTTTTGTTACGGATGGAATTGTCAATGATTGAATTTAGTTGAAAGATTTTGACATTTTAACTCAAGTTGTGTAGTATTTGTGTTTTGTTTGTGGGTGAAGGGGTGTGGAATAGCGTAAAAAAGTCACGCTGGCTCAGCAGCAGAAAAGGATGGGAGTTCTTGGTCGTCGCTACTCATTCTCCATACCTGGTCAGTAATAAAATTGGAAAATGTATACTACTAAATGCACTTTAATTAAGCGACTTTGTAAAATAAAGTAGAATATAGTGTAAAAATTAGTAGTAGCCAATATATAGACTCTAGACTTCATTTACCATACTCACGGATTTAATTAGTTACAGAAGTTTAATCCTTTGTTATCTATTAATGTTATTATTATTATGCCACTGTTGCCATTATTATCTGCCTGCATTTTGCATTTGCATGACTAAAAGTGCATAATAAAAAGCGATAGTACAAGCCGGATACTTGGAAGATGCGGATTCGACACCCGCAAGAGGATCCCAACTTTTGCAAGCTACTCGCCCACATAAATATCACTCCTACTAAATGCACTTTAATGAAGCGACTTGGTAAAAAAAGTAGAATATAGTCATAGTGTAATAATTAGTAGTAGCCAATATATAGACTCTAGACTTCATTTACCATAAATACTCACGGATTTAATTAGTTACAGAAGTTTAATCCTTTGTTATCTATTAATGTTATTAGTATGCCACTGTTGCCATTATTATCTGCCTGCATTTTGCATTTGCATGACTAAAAGTGCATAATAAAAAGCGATAGTACGTTGCAACCTACTTGCATACCTAGTAAGGTTTCACATAGGCAACTGCTTTCACAAAAAGCACGCGTAGTCATATTTTATGTTGTTACAAATGACATTAACTAGCTTAAAATGTTTACCTATTGTAAATACTTTCATGATGTTGGAGCTGAAATCGCAGTTAGTTGTTAGCGTTTTTGGAATATTAGTCGTCAACTATGTACATACATTTGTCTGGAAGGTACCTAGGTGTGCAAATATATAAATAAACTTGTGGGTTTCATAGAAATCTGCACTGTGCAGGCGGTAGCTCATTAAAGTATTCATTGCATTGAAGATAGGCAGTTAAAGAAAATTAACTTGTGCAAACTTACTTTCTCCAGCCACAGCACTTACCTTGGATTCCAGGCTCTAATTACGTATGTCTATTATTTACTCTGGTCAGTTTACTTACCAGTAACATAAAAAAAAGAATGAGTCTCCAACCTACATTCTCTCAAGCTATTTTTATTCCTATTCCTGTGGTATTCCTTATTTCTATTTTCATTTTTATTCCNGTTATTCCTTAGAAGGTGGTAAACGGAAGGTATATGTTATGTAGAGTTAGACACGATTGTAAACATAGATATAATTACATGCTATTTTTATCTGAATTTTGGACAAACCTAATAACTTTTCATAACCAGGAGAATTGCATATCTGTGAAATGATCAGGAAGAGAGAACAAATAACTGCTTTCTTTGACAATTTCCTTGTTTGATAACCGAAACTGATTCTAATTTTACTTTAAGCAAGGTTTAAAATTACGAACAGGTCTACTCAGATACCTGCTTTAAACTAATAGCTAGACGTTCAAAAGTGGAAGCAAGTTTTTTTTGTGCGGGAGAAAGTGATTATAGGTAGATACACATGATTATCGTGTTTTGACAAGCTTGGCTAATAAGCACGCAAAATGTCTATGTTTTCTCTATAATACGGGAAGTTGTTTCGTGTCGTATCCGATATTTTGGCGCAGAAATTTCAGCCAGGGATGAAGATATAGAAGAAAAGTAGTGTTAACCTAATACTGTTGTGTAGTGCACGTAGTAAGATGGAATGAAACTCACCATGAACAAGACGAAAGTTTCATCAGGAAGATTTTCGTTAAAGCTTGGTGGAAACAAGGTAGAAGCAAACCACTTTTTGGTTGGTTCCGTCCATATTCATCATCATCAGTAACATAAATATAATAGTCAGCAATGCATATGCATATCAAATACAAATACAATTTTATGATTGTAACTGGTTCCCACTTACCAAAATTTTATTCCAAACTGTCATATTTCATTCACATCCAGACTGAAAGCGAAACACTAAATGATTCCCAGTTGAAGAAACAAAGTTTGAACATTAAGTATTTAGAAACGTAGAAATATAGATAGTGCTGCTCAGAAATGCCAGCAACGTGCTCGCCGAATGATCAAATAAAATGCGCGTCTCTGTCTCTCACGGTGTTGGTAAAGTTGAAGGTGAAAATCTTTAAACAGGATGACAGTCGATTCAAAATACTATGCAGTGATATATTATGCATTCAACGGATTAGCTACTCTCTCAGAGATCTCATCACTGTAATCGCCTATTTGCATGCTCACTGTATTTACTTCACAAAGCCCGTATACAGTTTGAAGAAGTTGAGATTAATTTGCATTGAAATGATTGTTTGTAACAACGCAAAGAAGGACAAACAAACTTCACGAAAGTTTCATATCGTTACGATAATATTGTGTTATTTTTTAGTGTGGGTTTTCAAATGACCTTGTACACAAAAAGTGTAAGTAACGTCATCATCATCATGACTCCTTCCTTCTGAGCCCTCCTTCATGTTCGAGCAAACAAACACGAACTGTGATGAAGCCGTTTGCAGCGTTTGCTGTTTGGCATTACATAGGCTGCCAATTGGCAGAGCTTGAGTACACTTTTGTTGAAACAGCTCCTTCCTACATGTAAATGTACCATATTTTTTCAATAAAAATAAGAAATGGATGGCAAAAGTTTGCGATATTATTATTATTACCTACATACATGTATGCACTACCTTCTTACAACTAGACAGACAACTTTTACTATAAAACATAAAACCACAAAAAAGCAGAGTAACATTTTCGAAAGAAAGACACGGACGGAACATGACAAGGTAATGATTAGTATGGAAATGGAACGGCATTTTTTGTTTGTCCTTCTTTACGTATTCTGTTTGTTCATCGTCGTCACTTGTTTTATTGTGCACTTTACTACTCTGGTTTGACGGTTTCCTTTTCTCTTTGCATTGCATCTATAATATATATTCATGTTAAATCTTTGAGCAAACAAAGAGAGAGCGAAAAAAACTTTTATTTCAATTGAATTCGAAATAAGTGTGAATATGTTTGCTAATGCGATGGGATGCTATAAATCGTTTATTTATTATGTATGTAAAATTATGAGCATGATGTTGGTGTGTGATAAATTGTAGTGGTGTGTGTGCTATACTGGCAACGGCAATAATAGTGGCAATAATATGATAACGAAGGATGATGATCATGGCTGTATTACGCATATGTTATGAGTATTATTATGGTTTTTCAAAAGATATATTGAGGAGGAAAACACAGGAAAAAGATGTGGAGGGATGCATATTTATGACGAGCTTTAGTCGTCCCGTGGATGTGGTTGTGCACGAACGCTGATGATTTTACCACACAAGTTCCAAAAATCTGAACGTATTTTATTGGTTTCAATATTTACTCGTAGTAACTTGCATTGCATTCGGTGAATGCAAAATAAATCTATTGTTAGAAAGTAAAAAAAAATAATAATAAAAATTATTATTTGAGCTAGGCAAAATGTTAAGAAGAAGATCTTTGTGCTTTCAGAGAAAGATGTCGTTGACAAATGGTTAGCGCATCGAAGATATTTGAAATACGTGAAAATGTTGACCAAACATGGTCATTTGTCGAGTAGACATGTGAATTATGTTTCTTTCTCCTTTTTTGTGCTGTTACAGGGGAAAGGGCGAACTATGTGAACACGCCACACATTATTGCAATGGTGGGTTTGCCTGCTCGTGGCAAAACTTACATTGCAAAGAAACTTTCTCGGTACCTGAACTGGATTGGTATCAACACGAGAGGTATGAATAGAACATTTAATCATTGTCCTGAATTTCTAAAGAGTTGCACCCGTATAAAAACATACAATTTTAATGATCCGATAGTTTTCAACTTGGGAGAATACCGACGACAAGCAACATCCGCTTACAAGAACCATGATTTTTTCCGAATGGATAACAAGGAAGCAATGGCCATCCGAAGCAAGTGTGCTCTGGAGGCATTGGATGACGTGTACAAATGGATTGAAAGTGGAGGAGAAGTGGCTGTAAGTGTTTGGATTATAATATGCGTGCATATAGCGCAATCAATTGTTTTTTTATTATAAAGACTAAAGGTGATAAAGAATACATGCTGTGCATTTTTTTCTTCATAGGTGTTTGATGCAACAAACACAACAAAAGACAGGAGAACGCTTATTTATGAATGGGTGGTGCACAAAATGGGTTACAAGCTGTTTTTTGTCGAATCAATCTGTGATGATCCAAGCATTGTCGAGCAAAATATTTTGGATGTGAAAGTACACAGTCCAGATTATCAAGGTAATGAACAATGATGAGGCACTCACGGACTTTCTCCAGCGCATTTCACACTACCAGGATCAATACGAGACCATGGACGAAGAACTGGAAACACACTATAGTTTCATGAAGATTTTTAATACTGGAGAAAAAATCTTGGTTCACAAGCATGAAGGTCACATACAAAGTCGTATAGTGTACTATTTGATGAACATTCACATTACCCCAAGAACAATTTACCTGACACGCCATGGAGAAACCGATCACAATATAGCTGGAAGAGATTGGAGGAGATTCAGATCTGTCTCGAAGAGGTATGCAATATGCCAAGGCGCTTGCTCACTACATAAAGGAACAGGATATTCCAAACTTGCGAGTATGGACCTCTTGGCTGAAAAGGACGATCCAGACTGCACAAGGGATTGATGCTCCACAAGAGAGATGGAAGGCTTTGAATGAGATTGATGCTGGGACCTGTGAGGAAATGACGTACGAGGAAATTGCTGAAGCCTTTCCTACAGAATTTGCAGCTCGAGATCAGAGCAAGTTTAGCTACAGATATCCTCGGGGTGAATCATATGAGGATTTAGTGGCTAGATTGGAACCTGTGATAATGGAACTGGAAAGACAAGAAAACGTGCTTGTTATTGGACATCAGGCGGTGCTTCGTTGTTTGCTGGCATATTTTCTTGATAAGCCATCAGGTTTACTTTTTTACCTATACTTTTATACGCGTATATATACATATTATTAAAAATGTCTCCTGTACAAGTGATTTACGTCTCTCTTTTTTCTGCTGTAGATGAGCTACCATACTTGCAAGTGCCATTACACACCGTGATCAAGTTGACCCCTGTCGCTTATGGATGTCGTGTTGAGTATATCAAAATTCCAATCGAAGCCGTT
>JAANSP010004078.1:0-10565 GCA_036850745.1 Homidia socia
AGTACTTTTATCTAAAAAATCATTAAACAGCCACTCATCTTTCATCAAGGCGATAATTCTACCGTTTAAGCCTGTAATTACAGCAGAGTACAGACAGCCTAGCGAGATTTTCCCGTGTTCTATGATGATGATGATGAAACAAGCATTCTCGGATTTGGAAAAAAATATCACCAAAGATTTTGTTTACTGATGCGATGATTGCTATTTATACATATTTGAGCGAGTAAAAAAGTTATTGCTACAGTTGTGAAGTTTTGGTTTGGTGTAACTTGCAATCCCAGGCTCAGGCTCGCACATTGCACATTATTAATATCATGAACTTATTCAATGTTGCTCACTGATAAAGTAGTAGTAGAAATAAAGTTGTTGCTGTAACTTGTTTCAAAGTTATGCAAGCGTGAAGTTACATACCCGACATTGATGATGAAGTCATACCATGAAATTCATGTATATGCCAGTCTTATTTTTTATGATTGTTTGTGTTCCGAAAATAAGCTAAATGCTCGAGCTTACTGGAGTTTACTCATCTCGTCATGATGACACTGATCACATTTCAGACGAAAAAGTATCTATTCATCCATTTTTTGAAACCAAACCTCCAGCTGCCTGTAAACGCTTCATTTTCCTGGAGGTTTATGTACAAAAATTTGAAACATACATGTGTCTGTAATATGTAAGCACAGTTGGTACTTGGTTGGTACATTGATGTCTTTTTTGTACTAATAAAATCCTAAGAAACAAGATGAGATTATTTTTCTCTTCATATATGCTTTTTATGCTGTCATTTTGTTTAATGTGCTGGTGAAGATTCTGATTATAAATGAATTTTTCAAACGAGTTTGCAGATGCAACGCTAAATATAAACAGAACATGTTTCGCTGCAAATATGTTTTTTATTTTCTAAAGTTCTATCATATACAATTTTACTTGCTCATTCAATTTCTACTGGTGATTGTTTTCTCCTTTTATGAAAGCATTTGAAACCTTTTATTTCTGTGCAATAAAATGTCTTAAGACCCCAAACTTGAGTGTTTTGTTTGGCTTCTAAAATTGATAATTTTGTAAAGAAAATACACAAACCTCAGGCATAAACCTTCAAAAATTAAAAGAAACAAGCGGTTCCTGAAATAAAAATGCGAGGTTTTGCATTTCCTTTCCTAAAAGTTAAAAATAGTGGGTTTAAAATGTATCCGTTTACTCTTATAAGAGCAAGTTGTGGTGTAAATAATATTTGGCTTCACTACATTTGCGCACAATGTACAACTTTATCCCTTTATGGCTAGTGTGAATATCCCGTGTTGGAGTGTGTCTAGTATTTCATATTTTTTATGCTTATGAAAAGCAGGGGGAGTACAAGTAGATTTTTGCACAAACGTGGAAATACATATTTAATCAAGCCCGGTAAAATATTTGCAAGCCTGTTTTTCTTCTCCCAAGCCATACCCAATTTTACTAAGCCATAACATATACAACCAACAAACGTCAACAAGAAAACCCACTTTTTTGGACAAGGGCAAGTCTTATACATGCATACTTTATAGACTGAGTCTACAGCCCTAAAAGATAGTTATCTTTCGGTAAGTTTTCCTACATTCATTGCATTGCATGATGAGTCAACCGCCATCCAAATGAAGATTTTGATGATGCGCTCATCGTATAGTTGTGGTGTAGGTGGTGTAATGGGTATGTTAAAGGGTTATACGCAGCAGCATGAATAAACCTTTTGCACTCCACTTTTTTAAGTTTGCTCAACTGGTTCGCGACACACGCTATTCGATTTATGACTCATCATTAGAAAATTACATCAGTAATGGGTATGTTAAAGGGTTATACGCAGCAGCATGCATAAACCTTTTGCACTCCACTTTTTTAAGTTTGTCCAACTGGTTCGCGACACACGCTATTCGATTTATGACTCATCATTAGAAAATTACATCACTTTATGTGCTCATCCCTTTTATTTGCTGTTAGACAACTTTGTTAAAATGCAATGGACACAGAAATGAAAAGTGACTCTTAACATAGTACCTTTCATATGTGCACCTAAAAACAATGGTATCATCATCATCGCATCATCTTCAGCTTATACTAGGTATATCATGTTTGATGAATGGATGCAATTACATTCTTTTATGCCATTCGTGCTCATAAAGAAGGAATGCAAAGATGACCAATTATGCTTGTTAGATAAAACAAAATATATCACGTGTTGTTTGCTTATAATACGTGGAAAATTTTATAGCTCTTCTTCATGCCTCATTTTTATGTCACAAAATTAGCATATTTTGGAACCACAGTAGGACGACTGGCAACTATGTAGATATATAAATTATTGGTTATATCAATATATTATAATATTTCTACAAAATATTAACCACTTTTACTCAGCTTTTTGAGGAACGTTCTTTGTAGCAACTTGCTTATCGTTGCTTTCATCATCATCAAATGCGACATTTATCGGAAGTGCGGTTCTAGTATAACCATATGGCATTGTGGCTTTTTATAACAAATATAGAAATACATATACACAGCATATTTAATGCCCTAGTAGCCCTACCACAAAACAAAGCAATCGATTAGCTTCTTTTCTTTTTGTTGCTGCATTGCAAAAAATATATGAATCACCCTTCTACGCATAAAATAACGTCAACTATTTTTTTGCGTTAAGTAGCACGTTGTTTTATACATTCAGAAAATATTTTTTCAACGTAGCAAAGTAAGTGGACTTAGTTAAAAAATTATATTCGAATGGTAAATGAGTTTGCTGTCGGCGTTTCATGCTCCTACTATAATTAACTTTTATGTGATCAATCCAGGTGTCGTGATTGATAATGAATTTACAACTTGTTATGTGTTTCCGTTTGAACCTATAACTGTTTCAACTTATTATACATGCCCATATACTATTTTATACCCATGAACAAAAAGTATTGCACGAATCCTTCAGGGAAGCCATAAAAAGTGCGTTGCATTCCCATTTTGCTAACCACTGCCAATCAAGTCGAACAATTCTCTGCTATTTTCATTCAAACATTAGAATGGGCTATCTTGTTTGCTAGCTGTGTGTGCAAATCGTGGCCGTGTCGTGATCCGGTAATGACATGGTACGGTATAAAATGCATGGTGGACGCAAAATGAATATGAACATACATCCATATAATTATAAACCCAGCTTCTTTTTTGTTTTAACTAAGCTCTCTGTATGCAAATCAAATTCACAATATTTTTTTGCGAATGGCCATTTACTCAGGTTTTCTCTGTAAGTATAATACACAAGTCCCTATTATATTGAAACTCACATTCACATCCATCCACTCCCGGATAGTGTTCATTGCAAAAAACATGAATGATGATAATGGAGTTCATAATGCAATAAAGGCAAATATTAACCATACGTACCTAGACACATGTAGGCTTGAAAACATAAAATTTCATCAGCACTACTACTAGTAATATCTTTTAGTAAACTGAATACTCTGAGGTTTTTCACCCTGCTGCCTACAAGTCTAATCGACTGGTTGCCTTTCATTTCATTCATTTATGTGACTACGGAGTAAAATGCTGTGTAGATTGCATCCTTACATTAATGATAATGCGCACAAACAAAATTACAAATTTCAATATAAACAGCAAAAGTCATCATGGTAGAAAACCTTATCGAAACCCTGTTTTATTTAGCTTGCTATGATATGAGCAGTAAGCAAATACTGTTATGCCTTTTCATTAGCCACCATTACTATCTATCTACCAGGAGTTTCCGCTGTTTTATCGCTTTTGGNCTTTTCATTAGCCACCATTACTATCTATCTACCAGGAGTTTCCGCTGTTTTATCGCTTTTGGGTTTGTCATATTACTAGTCCTGGCTCATATGTATATGCTTGTAGTTTTATTGCTGGGTCTAGTCTGAAAACTCATTTTTGGTAAATATGTGAATGTGGAGACATTATCATGAAAAAAATGTGTATGCATGTAAACTTATTTTATTTTGACGTGTATGGGGGTAAGAAACACATGCTACATGTGAGTTGCCTTTAATAATCGAATGTGCGGGAGGAACACACTTGCTCATCTCACCGCTGCTCATAAATACAAATGCAGCACAAAGTCCATTACATCATTTTTGATACCCTACAGTGAAGAAGGGTTTCCTTCCTCAATTTTTTACAGAGAAAATAGACATACATATATGAATATACATATCGTAATACGCTTGGCTGCAGCTGAAGAACAACAAAGAAATAATATTCCCTGGCCCTTTTTACAATGATTATGATCACTCTGTCCCTGTCTGCAAAGAAAAGTAATTTATGATAGCGATA
This sequence comes from Homidia socia, assembly GCA_036850745.1. Taxonomy (NCBI): domain Eukaryota; kingdom Metazoa; phylum Arthropoda; class Collembola; order Entomobryomorpha; family Entomobryidae; genus Homidia; species Homidia socia. Next base: position 4,321 of record JAANSP010004078.1, read on the forward strand.
GCCGTTACCATTTTTTCCATTTTACGGACGCAAAACCCTGTAGCAATTCAATCCACTGCTCTTACTCACTTAGACATTTGAACCGACTATGAATTCATCTTGTAGCCAAGTATGAAGCAGGCCAGGTAGGTATTTTATGGTTATGAACCAAGTATGGTCATGAGCGAGCACATTCAAGAAAGGTGTAAAAATATTTTTCGAGGGGTAGAGCAAGAGATAAGCTTTAAAATAGTTTCGCTCCTTCCTCCGGGATAGTCTTTGCTTTCACATTAGGTGAGTCTATACCGCTACTACCATGTTCTGCTCATGAAACACCATGTGACGGACATATTATAGCCGTGCATAATTTGTTAACATCTTCAGAAAAATCTTTTTGTGTGTGCATTTTAATGCCTACCATTCCGTTCAGCATTGTAAACTATGATGATGATGCTGAGGGATTTTTGCCTTGGTGGATCGGTAAAAGGCTTGCGTAATATTCTTAGTCAGTGCTTATAAATTCTCAACGTGTGCAATCTCTTTTTCTTACATGTACAATTAGTTCAAAATAATTTAAAACCAGAGTTAATCGTATTTGCAAAAATAAACTGACAGCATGAAATTTATAGCATGAAATTTATAACATGAAAACAAGTAAATCTAGAGACAGATTTCTTGGGCGATAGTCGATTTGGGATGAGAGCACAGAAATTTATGTTTTAAAGCACGTTTACAGTTTATGGTAGACATACCACGTCACAAAAGTGTGTAGTAAAATTTGCCACAAAAAATAAAATAGTTCACAAAATCATAATGATGAACGAGGAAGTTCAAGTTCATTCTTTTAGAACATCAAAAACACTTTAAATTCCGACCAGCAAGTGTGCAAAAATTATGACGTGTGTGTATGAGCTAGAGGCACGGAAAAGATGATGATGCACTGCAAGTATTATTAAATACCTACTTAACAAAATGCCAAAACAATACCTATCCATTGTGTTATCAACTTGCCAACTCCTTGTTCGTGTTTGCGCATACAGGTGCACAAGTCAGATGGCAATTTTAATTTATAATTGGAAAAAGTGTCCATATTGTGGACAAAAACTCTCAAAACAGCTAACATCTATGAAATCTTTTGTATAAAATTTAGCACATGGTTGGAGACATGAGGCGACAAAGCAAATGCATAGTGAGAAAATAAGTCTCAATTATTGACAACGTCGAGTAAAAACTAAGATATATTGCAATATTGTACCCATTCATATTATCTATAAAACTTATCGTGTCGATTTATTTTTTTCTTTCATTATCAACGTATAAATACATACTTTAAGTGCAAACTAAAAGGTATTGCAATAGTGTTTAAATACGTCCATCTGGAATTCAGCAGGCTTTACAAGGAAACCTGACTCTGCCTAGCATGCTCGAAAAATAAGAACATAATTAACAGTATTTAAACCTATACTTTGTATGTTAATGATGGTAAAATTTAGCACCTAAATGTTTCTGTATAAAATAAAAACGTAATTAACAGTATTTAAACCTATACTTTGTATGTTAATGATGGCAAAATTTAGCACCTAAATATATGGAAGTAGCAGAGTAGACTTTGCTTATAAGAAGAGGCCTTGAGATGGATTGGTTTGACGTAGGTTGGTTGGTAGGAGTGTCTTATTCGGAAGTTCATGCATTTTGTGACAGACAACAGCAAAACCGGAAGGCTGAATAATATTATTATATACACTTATAGTATTGTCACTATTGTTCTTGGTAGTACACTTTTAGATATCAGCAGAAGCGCATGTTATTTAAGTCAAGTCTCTACAGTCTAAATTATAATTCGCTGATTAGGTTGCCTACATATAAACCTTGAACATGTTTTCAGATAATGCATATGCGGTAAAAAGTTTGACATCGAAAAGTCACGAAATCATATAACAAAGGAGGAAAATGGATAATGGGCCAAACACGCATAGTGTAAGATTCACATATTATTATATTACCTATATGCAGTGACTTGGCAGTGTCCAAAAAATAAGGAGATATTGCTGCAAATGGGACAATTAAATGTTTTCGGGGCTGACCAGCAGCATGTAAGTATGTGCGAATGCTATTTCATTTCTTTGCAGCTTTGTTATTAGGGATGCGTGTTCATTGCGCATCCTTTGATGATGGTTTCAAGAAGTATAATATGACAGATAAAATGTAAAAAGAAAAGAAGAGTTGATTGTCTTGTGTCAGTTAAAACCTCAAAAATAGGGAAACGCCTAAAATTGTGAAAAAAAATATTACAAAAGGGCGGCGATAGTCTACCTCTTGATGAAGAGAAATAGCCGCATTGTAATACAGCACTGTGCTGTAACCAGTAACTGTATAATATTTTACTTTAATACCAAATAGGTTTGATGCATTATAACACTTGTCCTTTTGTTTATCTACTTTGCAGCGGAAAAAATGAGCTCGCCGTAATACGCTTTTTAATACGCTGCTGTGGGACTGTATTATTGTTATATTGTTGAAAAAATCAGGAACCCTGTTTTAGTTATTTTTATTAGAGTCGTCCCTTGCCGCAGGTGTACAGCCATTCGGTTAAAAATCAATAGTTTTTTAAATTGAAATTACATCGATTCAAGTTTCTTCACTATTTCATGCTGATAAAGTGATAAACAGACAGACGGACATCCTGGATATTCCTTGGTTCGATTTGCGACGTAATAATTTTTAGTGACGATAATCAATTTAAACAACTCATAAAATTGACGGATCCGTACTAATAAATATGTATCTGTCAATGTTTGAGGAATGTTAATAACACGAGGAGAGGAAATAAACCAACCACACAATATTTGAGCAGAATGTAGCATATAATTTTCAGATAAAAAGACAGACGGACATCCTGGATATCCCTTGGTTGGATTTGCGACGTAACCGATAATCAATTTAAACAACTCATAAAATTGACGGATCCGTAGTAATAAATATGTATCTGTCAATGTTTGAGGAATGTTAATAACACGAAGAGAGGAAATAAGCCAACCACACAATATTTGAACAGAATGTAGCATATAATTTTCTCGCTGTTCGGTTGTACTCTTTTGCATTACATGGCTTGCCAAATGCCAAATGTAATAGCCTAAAGTCTGCTCTGCTGGAATGGGAAGAACTCTCCAAAAATAGAAATGAACACATTCCAGTCAACAATAGGCATACGCAAGAGCATTTGCCTACAATAAAGCAACATTTTTGCTAGATTGTGCAAAGAAAACATTAAACTCATATTGTTGTTTGGTGAATACTGGTTTGCCTGATTGGTGGTTAGCCTGTTTGTGGATTTTTTTTTCACAAAAAAAGTTTTACAATCCTTGTAATCGTCTCAATATTATAGTCGTCATCATCGTCATAATAATTTACAATATCAAAACGATACAGACAGAAATTGCTGCAATGAAAATGTTGCAAACTTATTATCAACTTAATGGTAAAGTCCTTTATTTATTTTTAATAGCATGCAGAGACGACTATTGCACACAACTTATCTGAATGCTGCTTCCAATGAGAATACTTACAAATGCATTTATTCATGACGTTGCTGTGACTTGGAAAATTTTCATGAGATTCAACAAAATACCGGTCTTTACCTGACTTCCAGACACAAAAAAAGTTTTACAATCCTTGTAATCGTCTCAATATTATAGTCGTCATCACCGTCATAATAATTTACAATATCAAAACGATACAGACAGAAATTGCCGTAATGAAAATGTTGCAAACTTATTATCAACGTAATGGTAATGTCCTTTATACATTTTTGATAGCATGCAGAAACGAATATTGTACACAACTTATCTGAATGCTGCTTCCAATGAGAATACTTACAAATGCATTTATTCATGACGTTGCTGTGAATTGGAAAATTTTCATGAGATTCAACAAAATACCGGTCTTTACCTGACTTCCAGGTTGTCTATGAAGCTGTTCATGTTGATATTGTTGAGGAGAACAAAATCCCCCACGCCGACATTGTCGTGTAAAGCCATTTTGATTTACTGGATATTTTAACCAACTTTATTTTGAACAACAGATAGTATACGTAATTCACTACGTACACATGAATATTTTTCGCTGTGAAAATTTTCTCCCAATCTGTCCAGGTGCGGTTTTCCAACTATTCACTTTAGAATGCACGGATAAATTGTTAGAAACTTCTGGATGGCCGTAACATATTATCCTCTGATTCTTTGCAAGGTTGCCATTAAACTTTTTTATTTTCCCTGCATATTTATCAAAATGAGTTCACGAACGCCAATACAGGTGTGGTTTTCCAACTATTCACTTTAGAATGCACGGACAAATTGTTAGAAACTTCTGGATGGACGTAACATATTATCCTCTGATTCTTTGCAAGGTTGCCATTAAACTTTTTTATTTTCCCTGCATATTTATCAAAATGAGTTCACGAACGCCAATTATAACAGCTTGTTAACACAGATATCATTTGATAAAAGCTGTCTGCCGAACAAAGATAACAATTAACAATTACACCACAAGTACAACCTATATTTCATCAACTGAATATGTTGATTAAAATGTTGTGATAATTACGATACTCAATGGAGATTTAATTCACTTTTAAATTTATATCAGCACACTTGACGAATTCCCATTGATGAGGATTTTGAATAGCAATAATAACAATGATAAACTGATGTTTTTTCCTGGGATCCACTACTAGACATGTTATTATTAATATACCATCGTCTTTTTGTTAACTGTCAAAATGAACAAAGCATACACTTTTTTAAGCGGATGCCTTCCTCATAAAGATAGAGAAAATGTGTAACTGACACAACAACGACGGATTCATAATCAGATTCAGGCAACTCTGCTGAGCCTCTGCTCTCTGCTGTAGAGGTATAGACTTGTGAGCCCAACCAATGACTGAGAGCTTTGACTATGAAATACTTGAATTTTCATGGATATCATCATCATCACCACCAGCACACCGTCAGCAACCACACCAACATCACAAAAGAATCATCATCGAGAGCGCTTAGCTCATTCGCTTACTCATGTAAACAGAAAAAAATAGTCGTACATCAATAAGGAAAATATTAACGTGTAGCGAATAGAGGATAAAACCAAGGTATATCGAGGTATATACCTACTACACGAAAACATCATTTGATTGTTAAACCTATTTGTTGCTTCTCGTCTGTAAAAAGATGCTTATTTGAATTCAAATGCAATCTTATGTTATGTATTATTATTGTTGTTGACTTGCATTTTGCATAGCTCATTGCATGTGATTTTTGAGTAGTGCTAGTCCTCGTGCACTGCATTTTCAACAATTTATATAGGTACATATCATACCTGGGAGCAATTTGTGACTGCTACATTCTTCGTATATACATTTTCAGTGCATTGTTGTTCTTTTATGAGCAATCTTATCAAAGTTATTATGGGCAACTTCACTTTTGGAGGTTGGTTTCGTTCTTCAAATTCGGAAAAAAATGTTTTCTTTCGGCTTTAATCTTCCTTCATAAAAAAGGACTGTGTTATTATCAGACAGACAGTCATCAGAGGATCATATATTATTGTAATTTTGTGTCTGATGATGGGGGGTGAGCGACAATAGCGATATTAAGTACAATATTATGGGTCTGTAGCCACAGCCATCTCAGAAACATGTAAAATACCATTATCATTTTCGTTCCATTCCATTTTTACGCTGTAACAGGTATGTTTAAGCGCAAAACGTGGCCATTAAATAATCAACCGCAGTTTTGCATAGGGTACTTTTTAAAGGAAAATTATGTCGTTTTTTGATACAGCTTAAAATTTAAAATAAAAGACTACCTACAAATACCAAAGTTTTAAATGACATATATAGAATAATCAAGTTATGCAAGCTGAACTGCTCTGTATTGAGTTTTGTGCATGATTTGTGTTGTTTTACGGCAGAGAATGTAACTTCTTTGCTAGTTGTTATCAGTCTTTTATTGTTAATGAAACCATTTGATTAAAGAAAATAGTATGAATGAACAATTTTAACAAAATACCTGCCTGATCAAAAAGTTTTGAAATAAATGTGATTACTTTAGCTTGGAATCGAGGGGATATTACTGATGTAATTAACAAATCAAATGTTCAACAGTCAGTAAAACGCCCATCCTTCATCATACGTACATAAAAACGAATTAAATTACTTTACCTTTCAAACAAAGTAAAAGTGTGCTTCCCTTGATGTATTAGCTTGTTCATTTTCA
>JAANSP010004079.1:0-10565 GCA_036850745.1 Homidia socia
CATTTCACTGTTTATAATCTTCACATCAACTCTTGCATTTTCAAGGTAAATGTAATGTAACAGTCGAGCTCAATAAAAACTTTGCGACTTTTAGAGTTGTAACATTTAAGTGGCTATTATACTAGGCAAGTTGACTGTTAAATACAATTTGAATTTGTAGAAAACAGAATGGGTATTGGCACAGATTTGTTCTGGAAGATAAATTTAAAAAGAAAACTGCCATTAAATTTTAAAACTTATGTTGACCAATGGGTATCCGGGACAGATTCCCACCTATTCAAATTTTCCTCACGTGTAACATTTGTAAGTTTATACAGATAATTTTGTTTCTACTACCAGAACAACAAACTTACAGAGGCAGTTTATAAATGTTAAAACTCTTGATTCAAAATGGAGCACTGCTCAGTCCAACAGTGCTTGCCGCCGTAATCAATTCTCTGCAAAAAGAATTCACTGGTTAAACCAAAAGAATATTTTCGGCATGGAGAACACCATTCAAAATGCTGTAAGTATTGGGAACATTGAAATATTTTGTAAATCCAATCGTCCTAACCGTTTTTCTTTTTACAGAACAAACGGCCTTTCAAAGCAATGTTTGTGACAGCACTGCTCCTCTTAATGACATCAGTGGGTGCAGAGCCTGGAGTCAAAGCTGATGAAAACGACAAGTCCCCTGTTTTTGAAAAGGAAAACTTGCCAACAGCTTACAGCTCAGCATCGTCAGCATTTCTACAAAGACGCGATGTACCGGAAGCTTTAATAGACCCGTACTCTGTGCTGGGTGTTTTATCATTTGGTGTGTACATTTTTTACATTTTATACCACCGCTATCAAATGGGAATGGGCAACCTTAAACAAGGAATGGTGGGACAAAGTGGAAACCGTAATCCAGTCGGTAGTCCTGGCAGTGGATCCACCGATCCTAATCCAGGAGGAACTAATTTATTTGCCATGGGCTCAGAACAACAGAGTCTTGCATACATGATGGATATTTTAGCATCTAAAATTTTGCATGCTGTAAAAGTCAAGGGTACTTCCTTGAACGGGACGAATCCTTTGCTGTATTCATTTGATTATTACGAGGAAACCAGCGATATGCCTACTTTATAAGATGTAGTTTACATATTTGAGAACTCTGTATTATTTCAATTATTATATAAAATTTATTTTCAAATTTAAAATAAATCTGTACCGCGCAATTTTTTCTCTTTTTTATACAAAATTTAAAATAAATCTGTACCGCGAATTTTTTTCTCTTTTTTATACGACATTTGATTTTTAACGTCTACAAAAAGTCTGACATGTTTCAGGCGATGCACCTTATTCTGATGTACGGACATGCACATGTTTCGGATTGGGAACAGCAAGCACCAGTTAAATGCGTTCTGGTCGAATGTGCCAAAAGTGCTCCCAACATGTAGGTAGACCTCGTTCCTCATTGTTAATTATATAAAATCTCATTTCTACTTCATATACCTAAGTAGATTTTTCTTAATTTCGGAACATTTGTTGTATTATTCTGCTTCAACTGGCGCGTCCCACTTTAATTGTGACATTGACATTTGCAAAGGCCAAAAATGCCTATGAACATACATAAAATACACATGAATAATGCTATACAAAGTTACCACATTAACAATGTCTGTGTCGGTGAAAGCCATTCAAACTTCACTTTTTGCAATCAGAGCGTATCCAAGACAACTATTTGGAACTTGCTTTTCTTTGAACGAATGCAGTCACCTACTATGCAACTAGTCCAGATAAAAATAGTGCATTTTTGTTTTTATTTCTTCACACAGGTCAATATCTTGAATTGATAGTAAATTCAGATAATGCATAGTAAATAAATAATGATAAGCGTAAATTTAACATATAAATTTACCTACACACTTGAATAATTGTGGCGTGACGTCCTTTCTTTAGGAAAACGAAAAACGGCGGGGCGAAGCAATATTGCACACATGTTGTCAGCCAGTTGCCGTCATTATTAGGTACATCGAATTGATATTGTTTAAAAACTGCACCGCTTCTAAATTTATTTTCATTCATTCACTTGCACAATAATATGACATCTAAATAGACATGCAGGAGTGAGGCTTTCTTTGTGATCTCTTTAAAAGAAGAAGAATAAAATCAAGTAAAATGTTACATGATATTTTACAGACGAATGATAATGATGTACCTAATAATATAATAATGCTGATTGCTGACTGTAAAAGTTTAACTATAAAATGCGATATTATATTGGGATACGTAACTTAATTCACATTTTATTGAAAATACGGTGTTTTTGCGATCATCTTCATAATGCCCCATATTGTGTGGAGACATTATATAAGCGTAATAAAAATTACCAAATGCCATTGATACTGCTTGAGTTTAAGAGCCATCAAGAAACGGCAGTGTGTATAATTTTATTGTAACTTTATACCTAATACTACGTAAGTTGAATTGGTGCCTTGACTGTCTTTCCAACTGAGTTAATTTAGGTTTCATTAATGAACAATGACTTCCTCCATCTGCTGTTTTCTGTCAACTAGAAGAACAGGTAAAATGACAGTAGTAAAAAAAGGAAAAAATAGATAATGCTCAGAGTAGCATGGTAATTTCTCGTGCTTTTTGTTATGCCGTTATTGTTGGTATTCAATGAATAGGATTTTAATGAATGAGACAAAGTAGCACCCAGAAAAGTGCTTACAATGTAAAGTCATCGGTGAGTGGAGAAGTAGCAGCAGCAGCAGTGATGCTACTGATGATGCTACCAGAGAAATGACAAAATACTCAAGTATTTAAGTGGTCTCGTGGGCGGATAGGGTATAATGATGAGGATGATGATGACGACCAGACAAAAACCGTGAATTACAGCAGTCCTCCTACAAGTTTAATCTTAGTAGCATGGTAATTTCTCGTGCTTTTTGTTATGCCGTTATTGTTGGTATTCAATGAATAGGATTTTATTTAATGAATGAGACAAAGTAGCACCCAGAAAAGTGCTTACAATGTAAAGTCATCGGTGAGTGGAGAAGTAGCAGCAGCAGCAGTGATGCTACCGATGATGCTACCAGAGAAACGACAAAATACTCAAGTATTTAAGTGGTCTCGTGGGCGGATAGGGTATAATGATGAGGGAGGATGATGATGACGACCAGACAAAAACCGTGAATTACAGCAGTCCTCCTACAAGTTTAATCTTAAACAACTGTTTTATTTTGAAATGCCTATTCCGTACAGCAGCTACTGCGATTATTTCTATTTTATGTTTATTTTTTCGATGCCAGCACTGAAATCAAAAGAAGGGATTGAAAAAAACAGTCTTCCGGACTCTTATCAACAGAGTTGATACTATGCTTTGTTGCATTTTGTCTTCAACTCTCATTGAGCTCACATACAACTCGTCCAAAGCATTTTTCAGGCATTTGAAGCGTACTCTTTCAGACATTCACCATGAATACTTTTACCTTCAACAAGGTGAAAACACACGGGTTTTCCGTGAGCAGAGTAGTTTGGCTGCTGTTATTAACACTTCCAAATTTCTGGAGAAAATCGTTCGCAGCGAGCGTGGAAGCTACAAAACTTACCAGTCTACTTGCTGATACCGTAAATCATTACATGGAAAAAATACGAAATGAGCAACCGAGTGAGAGCATCCAAGGTATTTAAGATAATTATTACACGTAACTTTTGAATTCGATGGTGTTAATATTTTTTTTTAACTTGTATATTAACACGACTGGAGAGGCAAGGCTACTTTAAACATTTTTTTACTAACATTGTGAATCTAGCGGAGGAGTCAAGTTTTCCCCAAACTAGAGGTGGACATGGAGGAGGAGGAGGTTATGGTCACGGTGGTGGGGGTCATGGTCATGGGGCTATTACCTTGGATCCCGTTTCTATTATTAGTCTGTTAGCTCTTGGTATGCAACTTTTAAAAATTGAAGTGGCGACCATTAGCCATTTGAACACTAAATATATTTTTAGATATTAAGTGTCGCGTAAAACATTGTAATTTACAATTAGGGGCATTCCTGATCAACAATATTTTACAATTGCTAAGGACAAACATGAACGCTCCAGCAGGAAGATCGTTTTCGACGATAAATTTAGAAAATATTCCATTTTCCATCATCCTCTTTCAATGGATTAAACCAAACGTAAGCTTTAACTATATTAGAACGGTTGTACTTTCAATATTTATTTTCATAATCATCATATTAATTAGTCAATGTTACCCTTTTCAGAGGACCGGAGCCTAGTTTCACAAACTTTTTTGAAAATGTGGGATCACTTTACTATTTGCAACCAAAAAAGCGACACATGTGCATGAAGCGGGTTGTTTGCAATTACATTAGCATGAAGGAAAGCCGTGAAAATAATCCCAACAATCTGAAAACTAAAATATTCGATTTTATGCTGTAATGCTCGCAACACAACATATAGTTTTGTATTTGTACCTTATATCACATTTGAAAACATGATAATGTGAAAGAGTATTCCAATGAAACAATATTTTCTTCCTGATATCGTTTAGCTCAACTGTAGCCAAAATTGTGGCTCCTGAGATGGACGAAGCGGGTAAAGAAGAAAGATGCATAAAGACTCAAAAGTTTTGCAGTGATTCATTACTAAAGGACGCAAGGGTTTCTGTTGAGTACAAAATATATAGCCAAGTGTCTAGCTGGATTACTAAACTGGCATTCAATGGACTAGCTTCTGGATAAGACAACTTGATCATCTTGCCACACACAATGTATAATAATAATAATGATAAATTATGCTATGTAACTTATTTATTTATTTATGGATACCTGGAATAATGGTCCATGGTCCATGATCTGATTTTTTTGAAATGTTAAAATCAAACTTTCATATTTAAAATATCATTAAATCTTTACAACAATATTCAGCGCTGCACTATATTTATTATATATTTATTCATACAGTGGACGAGAAACAATCACATGGTTTATCAGATACCATTTTATCGATCTGGTAAAAAGTATTATTCAAAAATAAATGATACTATTGACTATGTAACATAACTTGCATATCATCAATCACCCCAGTCGAAATAATTGTAATATTTGTCTAATGTGGCAAGTAATTATTTAGTTTTTAATGAAGTTTTGCGAAATGCGATTATTTCAAAAGATTATTGAGGGAGACGCGAGTTAAATTGTTCATGGAACGTGTGCTTCCATCTATCCAATAGCGCATGTTTACACTACACAGCTAACGCTAGTGAGCCATCGAGTGTTGGCTCATGCTTCAATGTGTAATAGTACTACGCTGTTGTATACCTCGGAGCGGCACTGGATCTCGGCTTTTTTTACTTGCCTTGTTTACTCCTTTCGCAAGTCGTTTCAGTCCAAGTTCAGTCAAAAAGGTAAGTAATAATAACAACATTATTAAAAATATTTAAAAATAATAATTTAAAAAACTAGCCATTATCCAACAAGCGCAAAACATTACATAATTATTGCTTCATTACTTATTTACCTGCGTTCCTATCGCAATTAATATCTGTTCAAGTAAAAGTTGGAACAAAAAATTGACAACAAGTAGAAGCATTATTATTTTTTTCTCCAACAATCAGAAATATTAAAGTAATTATGATTAAAAAGTGTTAAAAAATCCAATTCTGTTTAAAATAAATGCTTTTTAGCAAAGCATTTGATATTCTCGTATCAGTTTGTAGTTATTGCTCTGGAAATTTTGTTCAGTTTTAGACAAAAAAACAGTATTTTTGTGCTGTGTTTTTATATCAAAGTTTGAGTTACTGAGTGAGTGACGTGTCGGCTGTTAAGCAATCACTGGCCAAGACAAGTTTATTTAAATTCTTGTATTGAAAGTCTAACTGACCTAATCAATAATTTATATCATCATACAAATTCAATTTGTAAAGTTATTAAAAAGTAATGATTGGTGGTGCATTTGTGTTTTGTTTTTGTAGTTTCACAAACACTTCAACTCATTCAAGGACCTGCATTGCAAACGTTTGCAGGCGTTTCGAAAGAAGTTTGTTGATCATTGAAGATTTTGCCTACTTGCAACAGTCACCATGGCGTACAAACAACCCTCACAGAAAGTTCAGAAGGTTATGGTACAACCTATTGTAAGTCTGGCATTTACCTTTACTTTGTCTCATTCATTATATTTTACCCTTATCATTGTCCAATTATTCGTTATAATGTGTAATACATTGAAATAACTTGTTTTTTTTCTGTAGAACCTCATATTTAGGTATTTGCAAAACCGGACACGGGTAACCGTTTGGTTGTACGAGAACGTCACGTTGAGAATGGAGGGAGTCATTATTGGATTCGATGAGTACATGAACCTGGTATTAGATGAATCTGAAGAAGTTAACGTGAAAAATGGAAATAGAAAACAAGTTGGTAAGTTAAGCGATTTTGAAATTTAAGATTTTCCAAACTGCTATAATTATTTTTTGTAATTTCATGTCTGTTAACGTTTTAAATCAATACGGTGTACTAATTTTAAATGATAAAAATTTGTAATTTTTTTTATTTGTTTGTTTAACAGGCAGGATATTACTAAAAGGAGACAACATAACCTTAATTCAGACTTCGGTTAGTGGATGATGATGCCCAGTCAGGCTGTGTGTGGACAGCATGTTTTTGTTTTACTCCTCATTCTCAACCTCTCAGTCGTCTAGGCCGTTTCCGTTTTTTTGTATGCAACTTCCCTCTTTTCCACAACAATTACACAATATTTGCATTGTACAAATAGGTTTAAATAAAATAGATTCAAGTGAAAACAAAAAAACATACTAGTAGTAAGCTGATAAATACCATTTAGGAAATGCTATCTCTTTCCGGTAACAGAGAAACCAATTGTGCGATCATCACACATGAAATATTATTATTAATTTGTTCTTATAAGGATCCAACCTTATTGTTATGTAAGATTGAAATCATAATTAATGTCATTTTTTATGCATTAAAAAATTATGCCTCATTAAATAAATATGGGTTTCATTTAAAAAATTTAAAACGTAAAACTGTTTGAAACACTTTATTCTTTTTTTTTAAATAAAAGGACGATAAACTAAGCACCACAATACATTCTTGCTTTCATTAAATGATTGCACAATGACTATAATATATCCATCTGTTTATTAATGAAAACCCGTAACCACATCTTGCTGAGATTTTTCTTGCTTTCTTTGGCGCATTTTAAGACTGGCTGTTCTCGTCCATTCTCAATCTCTCAAACAATATAGAACAGTTTATACGAGTGCAGGAAACACTTCATATCGTCACGTCATATATTTTACAATTTTTTTATATTATGGCATTTAGACGTTATGGTAAGAGTATAACATACTAAAATACGACATTTATTTTTTATATATATTATGATTATGTAATGTAAATAGAACGTATTAATTATTAACTTATCGTATTTATTATTTTAGTTAAAATGTTGATTGACTGTTTAGGGATATTTGATGTTGATGTGTTGTCTTAACGATTTTGTAAAACTTAGTTGTATTATGTCGATTCTAATAAAAATAATAATAATAACAAATAATTATAACTGTAGTAAAGAATAGTTATTCTAAAAGTATACCAGAATTATGAGTGGTAAACCAAGCAGTCAGAAGTTCCAACTGTAAAAACCACGATTCCATGCTAGCCTTCTCTCAGTGTTGAACAGTTTGTACAATTACTGTAGTTACATTCCACATAAAAGACATGGTGTGTGATATGGCGATAACGTACGTATTATCATGTATTTTTAGTCGATTCTACCTTAACTTTCCTCTAGTGAACTTACAGACTCCAAACTGGATTCATTTTCTGAACAATTACTCCCTCCTGCTAATCCCTTTAGTTTAGATTCGAATTCCACTAACTGGCCCATAAAGTTAAGATTCGGAGAAATTATTCTGCGGACCTTCTTGACGAACGCATAAGCTTCCAATGTGCTCATGTTGACGTACTTCATGATATATGCTATTGCGAATGTAGGCGACCTCGAAATTCCAGCTTGGCAATGGATCAGAACTTTGGAGCCGGTTTTCCGAGCATCATCTAAACAAACATAAATTGTTAAATATAAATTATTATTGTTTCTTAATCAATACAATTTTCTACATAGAGTTGTCCAATAAAGTTAAAATGAATTAAACTTACCAATAAATTCACACGCAGAGTCAAAATAAGGAGCTAGATTTTCACAAAGGTTATCCGATACAGGAATTTGCAACTTTTTGAAATCATCGTCCGAATTTTCTTCTCTGATAGCGTGGCCACTAGTAAAAACGGTGGGGGGTGGCTGACTGGATGAGGTAGTTGTAACCGAGAGAATATAACCGATACCAAGAGTTCTCAATAATTTCACGTCGCCCGAATCCTTAGCGTTGCCCACAAAAAGAAACGGGAGAACTTCAGTGGGTGGTTCATTTTCAAACCGGTCCGAGCTCTGTGCTGGTGATGATAAAACGTTGGGGGATATTGGGGTCATCAGCGAGGGCAAAAGGAACGACGGTTGGCTGCTAGAACGGGACATTGTTGTTCCAATCGTGAGATCTTTTTTACTACTACAGCTATCGCATAGGTCCCGGTAGTAACGTGAAAACTCTTTGATACCACCTATAGAACAAAACATTGAATAGTTAGTTAATAAATAATAATAAACTAACGCAACAAAGTTGACAAACATTTTGCAACTCAAAGTTTTATTTTTTTACAAAAAACCCTTGATACACGACGTATAAACATATCACTAGAATGTAGTTGCGTAAATGCATCATGAAGAGTAGTAGTAAAACTAAATATCCTTGATATTAATTGACACTAAAGAAATGATTAGTCAATGTACCATTTAATAAAATTGGCTGACGATTTTCCTGCAGAAGATGCGTTAAAACAAATGAGATCGGGCTCTGAAGGCCTGTCGAATCCAATGTGAGATCGCTGGTTCCTTCATCATATACGATGACATCTCGCCATTTAACAGAACTGAGAGCACCGGAGGTGGAAGATGTTGACGCACAAGAACTATTAAATCCGCTTTTGATACCGCGACTGTTTGTGCTGACAAGATCCAAAACTGATGTACAGTTTTGCACTCGTTTTCGGCTGAACCTATCGGAACATGCGATATGGACAGCCCCAATGATATGGCACTCATTGTAGTAGAGAAATCCCCGGCAGTCAAGTAAAAGAAACGGTAGTCTTTGTTTATTGTTACAGTTAGCTAATTTCCGAGCGAGCTCATCACACTCGATGGAGCGCATACGACCCTTTGGAGTCTCCGGGTCAGGTATTGTCCTATGTAGGGAAAGTCTAAGTTTGTCCTTCCGTCTAAATCCTGTATTTGTTGGCGGAAGCTCGGTTTCCACAGGTAAGGACAAGGACATCTTGTTCATTGTAAAAATAGGAAGCCAGCAAAGGTCTTCGAGATGGACTGTTCCTAGTGTCTGTAAAGTTGAAAAAAATCAAATCAATTATGTATTATGCATACGTTTCACGCACAAAATAAATTTGGCTATGAATAAAATAAATATTTTTCCATCTCATAATACGTGACCTTTCACCGCAACATTACAATATAATTTAAATGCTCACCTTTTCTACCAATCCATTGTAATTTCTACTAACTGGTTGATTGTCTAGATCCCTGACGATGACATACTTCCACTGGAAGTATCTCTTTGAACCACCGTGTGGAAGAAAATGTGAATTTCGTACTATATTTAACTGATAGCCCACTGGCTAACGTTTCTGTTGTTTTTTGTTACTTTACACACAATTTACAAAAGCAAATATATCGATCGAAAATCAACTCACAGATTCAAACAACTATTACATACAGACCCAGACCCCCACTTGTCAAATATTCCACTAACTCTCCTCAACTCATCGACAGCCAGCCACATCACCCTGCTATTAAATTTGTCGAACAGCGTGTTCCTCCGTGGTCGCCAGTCAAACTGCCAAACTGCATATAACTGTTTTTGTTGACAGGAGATACAATATTGCAAATGATATAATATTACGAAAGTATACACCACTTTTCTCTTGTTAATTATCTCAACTCCTCCATGCAAAACACAGTAAAATGATTCTTGATCTTATCTGGATCAAATACTTTTATGTATTTACAAATAAAGTTTGTTTGAAAAAAGTATAAATATCAGCAACAGAAGAAGAGAGCACACCGTTTAGCTTGCTACTAATTAAACTGCTCCAGAAGAACAAGAGTTGGCCTCTTCTCAACAAACAACGCAACATAACATAAAAGCACTACAACTAACTATTTTGGAGAAAAAAAACTTTGATGGATTTGAATTGATTATGATGATGATGATGATGGTCGTAGTAATAGTTATAGTAGTAGCAGTCGTGGTAAACTAATAATAATCTTTCTACGCACCATACTTTATTGATTGCGATAGAAAACAATAATGCAGCGAGCGAGCAGCAGCAGCAGCAAAAGCAAAGTAAAGTTTGTAGCAAGAACAAGTAGTATGCATTTGATTCTAGTTTTGTTCGACGAGACGAAAGAGAAGCACAGAAATACTACAATGCAATGCT
>JAANSP010004080.1:0-10564 GCA_036850745.1 Homidia socia
ACTCACATATAACTCATATATAACTTATGTATAACTCATGTATAACTTATTTGATAAGACAATAATTGCAACTCAGACTCAAGGATAATTTAATGCGAAAAAAATCGTTTCCCCTTCCGCTGCTCAACTATATTACGATTGTTTGGTTTGCTCTGCTCAAAGTTTTTCCATCCATGCAACATAATATTCCATCGTTTCCAACATTCCAACATACCCAGGAAGGGTTGTGTAAACCATTTACAGGGAAGGTAGTTAGTTACCTTACCTTTTAACTTTGTATCATATATATGGATGGCATGGCTAAACCAACAGATGAATACTCTTGTACAATTATTTTTCAAACATCTGTGGCGTAAAAAATAATTGTCATTTCGGAAACACAAAAAGTCTCCAAGATACATAGTATTACTACTAATAGTAGATGGTTGATAGGGATAGTAAGTAGCACAGCATATAAATACGCTAACTACTATGCACTTCCTTCAAATTTGTATGAAAAATGACAATGCAATTTATGCAATGCTTTATTCAGAGAAAATAGAAAATACACTTTACTAATAATTATTTTAGAAAAGTATTGAAACGAACAAAGATACACATTTTAGTTACCTTAATCAGGAATGGATTTTATGAGCTTACAAAATTAATATTCAATGCTACTGCTCCATGAGTTACGTATTCGATAATTCGATTCATGCATCTTGATGCTTGTAAAGCAGGCCATGAAACTGCATAAATGTAAAGCAGTGTAATTTTATGAATTTTGTGACAATGAAGTAGAAATGACCTCTTAGAAGACAAAACACCATTATTGGCTTGTCATGTTAATGAAAATCCAAAGCAAAGACAACTCTTTTCCGTTTTTCAAGTTTCCCAAATGTTCAGAAGAAGCCGTAGTATACATACATTCTTCATCATTGTAAAAGGATAAGAATTTTCTTAATACGTATCAAAATTTTATTGAAAAGATTTAGACATTTACTGTAAAATTGCAGGTATAACATGAAATACTAATATGTAGATTTCTTCAACTTCAACCTTTCACATAACTAACATGACTAACTTTAATATCTAAATCATTGTGCTAATTGCGTGCGATTTACTAATTTAAGGTGTAACAGCTGCAAAATCTTGTAGCTACCGGAACTTTAGCTTTGGCTTTGTAATAACTTTACAATACAGGAAAAAAAGTCTATATACCTTACTGCCTAATTCGTTGATACACAAACCTATTTTATATCTATCTAGGCAGTTAATATTCTCACTTTGACAATATTTGGCTTTGGAAATGTGGTGGTTGTCAGGTTGTCACGATGTAATTAGAGAATATTTCCCGTTTAGCGTATAGCTTGTGACATGTGTAAAGGGTTGATCATTAACTCAAGAGCTGCATCCTTTAAATTTGCTCCTCGCAAATTGGCTTCATGAAGGTCACTTCCGGTAAGATCACTTTTTTCTAAATCAAGCTCCTGGTGAGAGAAATTAATTCAGAACTCATTGAATTCACTTTTTTGAATCATTTAATTATTATTGATAGACACCTCATTGTACCTGCTAAGATTGCTCCACGTAAAATTGTGGCCTTTAAATTTGCTCCTTTAAGGTTTGCTACTCTTAAGTTTGCTCCTGTGAGATCTGAATCTTCTAACGCTGCGTTTCGTAAATTCACTCCCTCTAAATTAGCATTATTCCCCAAAGGATCCTAATGAGAAATGCAATCAAAAGTTAAAAAACATTGTTAATTATTTTAACAAAAGATGATGACAGAGTTTCAATTATTATAATTTCAAACCTGGAAATTACAGTTGAGACACTTTGCATTTTCCATGATTGCTCCATTTAGCCTCACTCCGCTTAGTACTGCACAGTTCATTGTTATGTCAGTCATGTCAGCCCTTCAAATGATTTGTCAAATGATGTAATCAATTTTTATAGTAAACCACAATGCAAAGCAATCATATACGTATTTAGTCAACAAGTCTGACTCGTTAATTAAAATCATAGTAAAGTTCACAGTTCACAATACCGTTCAAAATTGCAAAAGGACAGATTGCAATATGAAAGCTTCGCATTTCTCAGCTTGGCGTACCTGCATTTACAGAAAGACTTAATTTCCCAGGAACTTTTCTTTAGAAGGAAATTAAAAGATGATTTACAAACTTGAAATTGACGTTGCGTAAATCCAAGTAAGACAAATCTGCACCGTTCAAGTTGACACCTTGAAAACGGAGGGAATCTTTATTTGGTGTAACAATCAAGGCATTTATAACGTCTCGTCTACTAAGCGGGGCTTCATCTCTAGGAATCTGGAATGTCAAAGGTGCGTTATAAATAAGCCATACATGATACGGTAAAGTTAAGCAATAATTGGTACAAGAAAATGGAGAACTAAAACACAAGCAGCGTATGACATGATGAATTACAATTATTGTATCAGCTTCATCGTTTTGCGTGTATATTGTATATTAAGTTGTAACAAATGATGCATATAAACACTTACAACCAATGGTTCCAGCAACGGAATACAAGACTGAATATTAAAAAAGTAAGCTTCCTCCAGCACTCCTGAAAGGAAAAGTTGCAAATTCAAACAATTTGCCGACTGGCTCTGAAGTTAAAAATACTAGGCAAAAACAAACCTTTAGGATTTATGTCAGGGTCAAGTATTAGGGCGCCACTTCTGAGGTAATTCAAAAGTGGACTAAAATATCGTGGATCTCTATCAATAAGGTATGCGCCGTTAGAATCAATACAACTAGGGTGTAAATTGGAATTTGGGGAAAACATCTTAGCTAGCATGGACTCTGGATCGCTGTTTAGTAAGGTTGTTCGGGAAGTATAAAATAATTGGCCGCCAACATTGAGCTTTACCCAATCTGTTGAATTTCTACGTTTAAAAGTTCCATCGTCGGCTTCTGGGAAACCTTTTGTGCCATTTTCGTATCGCCGTGGGCAAAAAGGCTCCCCTTTTGATGCGTACAAAATTTCGTCATTCCTTAATGGGAATATTGGAATAGAAATTATTAAACTACTGGAAGGTAAATTTCATGTGCATGATTAGTGCTACTATTTAAATAAATTCAATACCTTATAAGAGATACGTCAGATATCAGTGCTCCTGTTGCAGTGTAAATGACTTTATAGTCCGGACAGTTGAATTCGTTGCATATCTTATGTAAAAATTCATCCATTGAAGGTAAGATCGGAATGATTCTGCCCTCGGAATTCGATCCATTTTCACATATTGTTACTCGATCCATTTTACAAATTTGGGAATGTCGCTATTCTAATTTATCAGTCTGCATTATATTCACCACCTATTGGCCACCCTGTGTCTCCAGTATTGATGAAGAAACTTCTAATTTACCAAGACGGTACAAAAAATCTCCGTCTTCAAACTCAAATGTAGAACAAGCTTGTTCACTGTGTAATGATTCGTCAAGTGGAACTGAGCATTTGAGTCGTAAAAGATTTGTTCTGTCATAATAATAAAAATTCAATTTTTAACAATATGAAAATCACTACTTTTTACGCATCAAGTCTGATTAATTGCATCAAATTGATTTAGTCCACCCGCTACCGCATACCTCAACCTTAAAAATACTAGAACGCTTCTGGCATCTTCATAGCAGCTTAAAGCAAGAGGTGAGTTTTGACACTTTTGGTAATCAATCTGAATCCTTTGAAGAAATCCATCCAACAATGTTTGAAGCTCTGTTAAATTTAAATCCAGATCATCTCTAGGATCATTACAAAAAATTAAAAAATATTATAGCCAGCCGGGCACAACCCAAAACAAAACGAGTGGCTGAATGAACAAAGTCAACTAACAAGATAACATTTGCTCGTTCTATTTCCTCGTAAAATATTCCCTCCACGTTCCTTCTTAGTTCAGTGTTGTATTCAGGGTCGATTCGATGATAGCACTGCAATAGCTTCGTCCCTGTGTTTTAAAATAAAAATAGCCTTTCATAATATTGTGTTTTGGTCTGACACTGATTACTTACATTCACTTAAATAAAGAAAGCTAAAAGCTACTCAAGCCTACAATCATATCAGTTAAAAAAATAAACATAATTAAAATACCATCATGATAAATACCTATTATTTTTATAAACTTACGTTTCTAGAATGCCAGTTTTCTCTCGGGATAAACTCAAAGGACCGGAGATTATCTCTTGCAGCTCATTTTGTTTCGCGACAATATTACTTGTCTTCACCTTATCCACAAATTGCCGAAGCGCATTCCCACAAGATTTGTTGGTGGAGGACATTTACAATATATTAAATTCAAATGATAGCGTCGAAGAAAGTATTTGCTTTTACAGTTTGATCATCGAACTTCGATGTTAGGAGAAAATAAATAATACTTTCACTTTTTTTCAGCTACTAGCTACAACTTTCACCAGATGTCTCCTTTTTTGACAGTTCAAAAAGGTAATATTCACAAAGTCAAAACAGCATCACCAAACCTTGAATGCCTGCCCGTTGTTATAAAAAATGAAATGGAAAGTACAATTTAATTAAAACACCTATTGGTTTTTACGTGGTTGCATATTGCAGATAGCTGATTGAACGATTAAAAACTACACGATAAAAAATGAAAAAATAACAATTAAGGGCAGCCAGGTTCAGTCAGTCAGCCGATATTGTTTCAATACCGTTTTCCGTATGTGCACAATTTCTACACATGAGTCACATGACACATGCATGTACGACTGGTATTTACATGCACTACAAATACCAAAGCAAATACGCATCACAACAACAAACAAAAGAGCTCCAACAAAAGCATGTCTCCTCATTCTGCACTGGTACTGGTAGATATGCAGTGTCTAGACTCTAGAGAGAAGAAGAGCAATGTTTGCGGCGCGAGCATATCTTTTGTTGGCTAAAACGAACGAATCGATACGTTTTTAATTAAAAGTGATAGCGTTGATAAAAGATAAAAGTGTATGTAAAAATGATCATTTAAATAAGGAATCAAGTAGTTTTTAAGTTTACCTGTATGCGTTTCTTAAGGATAGCAGGGCTGGGATTCCGTAAATTATACAGTTGTGGCAATTCAGTTCCATTTATCAATGGGTTGTTGATGAAGTAAGCATTTTTAAAAGAACGTTTATTATTAAGGATTCGGGAACATCGTTTTTATTATTCTCATTTCGAAAATACAGGTAACTATATAGGCAAACAGAATTGAATATAATAACCACCTTTTCTCTAAAATCGAAACCAGGAGTGAAACTGCTTGGCTGGAAAACAAAAATTGGAAGACAGGATCATTTGGAAAATTTTCAAATTTACATTGCAGCAGTATGTCTACTTCGGAAAATGAAGATAAGGTGGTGTATCCTGAAACAGAAATGGTCAAAGAGGAAGTGAAGACGGTGGCCTCAGCCAATAATGATGATGGCGCGACCAAATCAAAATTACATTGCAGCAGTATGTCTGCTTCGGAAAATGAAGATAAGGTGGCGTCTCCTGAAGCAGAAATGGTCAAAGAGGAAGTGAAGCCGGTGGCCTCAGCCAATAATGATGATGGCGCGACCAAAACATCTGCGACTTTGAAAGAATCAGAAGAAAATTCCCCTGTAGATTCGAGCGGTGCTTTGGGTAGCATATCGATTGCTGAGGTCAAAATTGAGCTAAACGATGATTTGAAGTACAAGCTTGTCCAGGATTTAAGTTCCATTTGTTCAGTTGATGACACTATTGCGAGAAAGATGCTAGAGACTAATAAATGGAATATGCAGGTAGGTATCATTATGATGGGGTAATGAATTTACACTTTTCCCTTTCACTTTTAGAATAATATATTGGGATACTAAAGCATTCTCCTACCTATACAGTCAGGACACACACTTTATTTTCTGAATTTTAGAGAGCAATCGACAGCTTCTTTGATGCCCCTGATTCCG
Source organism: Homidia socia (assembly GCA_036850745.1). NCBI lineage: Eukaryota > Metazoa > Arthropoda > Collembola > Entomobryomorpha > Entomobryidae > Homidia > Homidia socia. The sequence goes on from JAANSP010004080.1 coordinate 5,919, forward strand.
ATGAAAATAATGAAACGTCGGATTCTGTAATGATTGTTTCGGATGAAGATGTTAGTCCTACTACCACCAAGATAGTTAAACCGGAAGTGGTAACTTTGGATGACGTTACAAGTCCACAAGCCGATTCAAAAAAGGAGAAGGAAACAGAAATGTAAAAAAACCTACCTCTATTGAGTTATTCAAGCAATAGCTTCAAAACAATTTTAATAAAACTGTGACGAATTTATTCCAGTGAAAAAAATGGAACGAGTCTTGCGACTGAGGGCTCTCAAGAAAGTTTCTCTAGCTGGGCACCCGAAAAGCTGTCTGTCATTAGTTGGAACCTTGATGGTCTGGACGATAAAAATCTGGAGAAACGTACAAACACCGTGATTGAGATAATTTTGAGGTACTCGGAATAGATGTAACTTTTCTAATCAAGTTTTTATTGCACAATAATATACTAGAGAAAGTAAGACAATGTTTATTTACTCTGATGCTAGGGAGAATCACGATATTGTGTTCTTTCAAGAGCTGTTGCCGTACACTTTCGATTATATTGCTCGAAGATTGTGTGCTAAATACATGCCTATTCCTGGCACTGAAGATATATCGTGTGACTACCTCACAGCGACTTTCATAAAGTTAAATACCACCCATTATGAGGATCATTATATTATCCCATTTCCAAATACTGGTAACAAAAAAAGACAAAACAATCTGCAAAAGTTCAAATATGTAATAAAAATTGTGTTGAGTTGATGTAAATCGTATTATTGTTGCTTCTGAAGTTATGCAGAGAAACCTTCTTGTGACTAAAGTTTTCGTCGGGCAAGCCAAAATTGCACTTTTGAACACACATCTGGAAAGTACAAAGGAATTCAGTAGTCAGAGGAAGGCACAGCTTAAACAATGCTTCGAAATGGCAAAGGCTTTCCCTCCTGAGTATAATGTGCTTTTTGGTGGGGACCTCAATTTACGTGATAGTGAAGTTGAAGGCTTGCTACCAGGAAATATGTTCGACCTGTGGATCAGGTGCGGTTCCAGGGAAATCATGTAGGTACACCTGGGACTTGACAAGAAACACCAATAAGCAGGTTAGGAAGTTGTAAATAAAATTGTAGAATCTAATGTGCTGTGCTACTAAGCAAGCTTGTACTTGAACACAAAAGGCCAGTTTGCAAATCATGATTAAATTGTAAAAGGTGACTCTAAAGCTTAGTTATTCAAAAATTGTCTTATTATAGATGCCGTCTCGCGTACAACCTAAATGTAGATTTGATCGATTTTACTTTCGAAGTTCCAATCCGCCAACGCTAGACCCCGAGTAAATTTTGAAACAAACAATTATTTTTACAAAAATGATTTATGTGCTACTAAGTAAGCATAGTACTTGATCTCAAAAGGCCAGTTTGCAAATCATGATTAAATTTTAAAAGGTGACTTTAAAGCTTAGTTATTCAATTATTGCCTTATTATAGATGCCCTCTCGCGTGCAACCAAAATGTAGATTTGATCGATTTTACTTTCGAAGTTCCAATCCGCCAACGCTAGACCCCGAGTAAATTTTGAAACAAACAATTATTTTTACAAAAATGATTTACCCACCGATCGAGACTTAATAAAATACTTTGGATTTTTTTAATCTTTTTAACCAGATTTTTCGGTGTAACCGGCATTGAAAAAACTGCTGGAACTCAGTCCTTTCCAAGTGACCATTGGGCTATAATAACGTTTTTTCGTTTGTCAAAAGAGGCTCGAAAACCTAGTGCTAAAAAACGAAAATCTACTGAAGTTGCCACATTGTAGACATGGTTGTTACATCGGCTTGAGAAATACAAAAAAACAGTATTACCTTTTTATTACTGGTGTACAAAAATTAATAACTTTATTTGTAATACTTTAAAGATTCAACCAATTACTACTTTTTTGTCAATATTCCGTTCTACGTGCATTTTTTAAACCAGTGAATTCCACACTTGAAACTTGAAATATAAGTTATACAAACCTACCTACCTGAGTTCGCATTTAATAAAATAATACCTAATAAACTAATTAATTTCAGTAAAAGGTCAATCAGAAAACCAACTTTATTTTATTACTAATACTTCATTGTAAAATATCTAATGCTTTATCTTGAGTTACAAAGTTTTGTTAAATCGTAAGGGCATCTGTTAGACAAGTACTCCAGTTCCAGGCGTCCTTCCTCTGTACCCGCACGAGGATGAGTTAGCCACTTTTTTTCTAAATAGTAGTCAATCATCGTTTGCACTTCCTGTGAAGTATAGTTGGGTACTTCCAATGAGTACAAATGGATCAAAAAGTTCCCAACCCTATGCAGATAACATCCACAATATTGCAGGTATTATTAGTACACTTCTTAGCAAGTAGTAAAATACTTTCTGGTACCGCGCTTTCGCTCTTACCTCTTTTCGTAATAAATAGCGTGGATAATGACTCTCACGAAATGTGCTGGGGTTACCCATTATGTCAACGACTGCAATTATTATTCCTCCACTCTGCAGTTGGTAATAAATAAATTGTGAATGCAATACAACGAAAATGAAGTCGAAAGTCGAAAAAGAATGCTATAAATATCAGCAAAAGTACCCAGTTAGCCTTAAATAGGTCTTTCATTGCTTCAAATGCTGTCACATTAGCAATGGGGATGTCAGCCCATTGGTTTGTAGGATTTTTCATCATTTTGCATTCATAAAAGAGAGTATTCACAGCATCCGCTATGACCATAGTTTTGCACCTGTTATTACCACCAATGTCAGCCCATTGGTTTGTAGGATTTTTCATCATTTTGCATTCATAAAAGAGAGTATTCACAGCATCCGCTATGACCATAGTTTTGCACCTGTTATTACAACCGCCAGATATGCAAATTATTATGGAAATGGGATATCAAAGGTTATAATTTATAATGTAGGTATAAATTAAATATTGAAATGAGCTCGTACTTTTGTTGAGATGAACTATACTTAAGTTCCTGAAAAAGGGCACTTATACATTCGGCTGCATGGCCAGGCCTGGTAAGGCCATGTTCGACTATAAGGTATAAATTAAATATTGAAATGGACTCGTACTTTTGTTGAGATGAACTATACTTAAGTTCCTGAAAAAGGGCACTTATACATTCGGCTGCATGGCCAGGCCTGGTAAGGCCATGTTCGACTATATCCATTAATGATGATCCTGATGGTGTTACTTCCCGTTTACTCCACTGGTATTCTTTTTCGGTTACTAACTGGAATATTATAAAGGATATGCTGTATTATTATATTTTACACTAAAATCTTTTAAAAGTCTTACATTTAACTTTTGAATGAGCTCCAAATTTTGTGACTTGAACTTTGTCAAAAATGAGACAGCGTCTGTTGCGTGGTTGAAAAACCCTGGTTTATTGACACTGGCTACAAATTCTCTGGAGTGTTGAGTCCAATGTGGAACTGCAATAAAAAATTGTGATAAATGGCATGTATAAAAACGTTATAGTGGATCAAAAATCGTGGTACAAAACATTATACACTTACGCCAAGGCAGATGTACTATGACAAACTCATTTACATAAGCATATTGTACCATACTAGCAGCCGTCATCGTTTTCCCGGATCCTGCAACTCCATCTGCAAAATAAAAATACGACCAAAGACCGTTAATAAAATGATGGCAGTGATTTTTTAAAATTAACAACAAAATGTTAACAAGTACTTACAAAGTAGGAATCGAACAGCCGGCTTTTGAAGATTGACCGCTTCCACTAACCTTTTCAGCTCAAGAAATGGCTTTCTTACCAAAATACATTGCTCACGGAGTGTTTTGCATTGTTCATGGAAATCAACTGTAAACCCATGGTGGCGTGTATGAACATACAATTTTTTGAAGACGTCATCGACTGATTGAATAAAAACGTCCAAGGTGTCGCTCACTCAAATTATTCTAGATGGGGGTAATTATGATCCATTACAATAATTTATTTTTTGAAAAAGTATGTTAAAGCCATTTAAATACTTTTTTAAATACGCTCAAACAAAATAATCAATGTAGGGCAAAACAGTTCTTGCTCCTGTTATCAGTTTTTGTTTTTCCAACTTACTGGATTCGTTTCCGAAGTTTTGAAGAAGCTGTCACTAGAGCCTTCCGGAGTTGAAGAAGTAACCGTACTTGACAAATTAGCTTGGCATCGTTTCGGTTGCTCTATTGGAAACGACTTTTTGAAAGCAAGTTTGCCCCCAGGTGTCCTAGAAAATGCTCGAATCATCATTCCAGGATCAGTCAAACTGGGAAAAGTCTGTTACACTACAAATAATACAGACAAACTGTTCACAATTATTACTAAACATCTAACAAGCGTACACGTGGTTGTGGAATCGACTGAAATGGTAAAAGAAAACGGCTCATGTCTCATTCATACCTTTTACAACTTTTTGACTATTTTTACCTGATTTTTGTGTGTTAGCTTTAAAACAAGATACCAAAAACTGTAGTATTTGGAACAGTGTTTAAAATATAAAACATGAAGTTTTGAAGATAAATTTGGTCCGACTAACCCTTCTTATTTCTGTGGAACAACTGTACTTCACCGTAGGAAGTAAACAAATGTTTTTACCTGCCGCCTGCATTTATGAACTCCTATCTCCAATGAGTTTGTGTTGCTTCAT
>JAANSP010004081.1:0-10563 GCA_036850745.1 Homidia socia
ATCGTCGTCATTCCACTACTCAAATAATAACTGTGTGTTGGTTATAGCGATGCAAAAATTGTGGATTCAGAAGAGAAAAAAAAACAATAGAAAATACAGACTACTCGTTGTTTAAAAGAGGTTGGTGGTTTATATACCTAGCTAGGTAAATAATGCGTTTTTTTTGTAAAAATTCCACTTTAAACGAAAAGCTGAGAGATGGTTTTGTCGTGAGTTGTGATACAAGCGTATAAATACTACTAGTGGCGAGAGAGAGAGAGAGAGAAAGGAACAAAGTCGTGGAGTTTGTTTGTTGTGGTTTTGCTTTTGTTGAGGTTCGTCGTTCGTTCATTTGCCATATCAAAAAGTGAGCATATTTTTTGTGTTTGTGCCGTGTGCCCTGAAGCTTAGAGACTCAAGTGGGGACGATGACGGTTTTTGCAACAAGAAATACCAAGATGAGCAGATGAAAAAAGGGACGATGATGATGGATTTTTAATATATTATGATAAATGTTATGACGTGATAGTGATGATTGTTGATTTCATGGTTGTTTAAAAAAGAACAAAGGTGAAGAATCTTGAAAAGTTGAAAGGACTGAATCAATAATAGTGTTTTGTTGTGTGGTGGTAGTGCTACAGAGAAAAGAATTTTTGTTTGAAAAATAATTTTTTCCCGTTGGATGGACCATGATGGACAGGTGAATGGATTAAAATGAGATTTTAAGGTGTGTTTGCTATTTTAATGTAAATTTTGTAGAAAATACAGAAAACATAACTGTTTGGGTAGGTATTTTGTTTACAAAATATTTTTGGTTTCAAAAATAATATGAAAGCCATGAAATTTTCCTTGAATTATTTAGTACCAATGGCATATAGTATTTTTGTGTGGGTATCGATCACATAAAGGCTGTAAATTATGTACGAGACTTTGTCATCGAAAAAGACATAATTTCCGTATAAAAATTAGCTTAAAAATTAAACTTGATCTAACACAAATTATTTCAAAAATAAAAAAATTAATGAACTTATTTATCAAAACTAATAGGAAGAAAAATTATTTGGTAGACTTTTTTATATTCCACCTCTTATTTTTTTTTAAAAAATAATAAACTTAAAAATATATAAACAATAAAAAATATTATTCTGTTAAATGTTTTATGCCTCTGTTTATCTGCGTCCCATGGCGCAATTATTTTCCTATTGTGCACAGTAATTTGAGCATGAAACTGGGAATAAAGTAGCCAAATTAGGAATGGAAATGACAGTGGAGTTTTTGCGGTTATTTAGGAGAAGATGAGGTTACTGGTTACTTGTTTGCCCCTGCTGCGGGTATGAAGTTGAAGAGCAGATAGGTATATAGTATAGTAGGTAGATTTTATGGTGAGTCAGCATCATCATCATCTTCATGTGTCAAGAGACATATTTTACAAATATGATGCTCTCACTGAAAAAAAAAGTTGAAACTGAAAGCGAAACCTTTTTTGTGGCCATGAACAAAAGAAGGAGAAGAAGAAAATAGCAAATTATTGCAATGATAATAGCTATGTAGCATGTTTGTTGTTGTGTTCACAAGAGACATATTTTACAAATATGATGCTCTCACTGAAAAAAAAGTTGAAACTGAAAGCGAAACCTTTTTTTGTGGCCATGAACAAAAGAAGGAGAAGAAAATAGCAAATTATTGCAATGATAATAGCTATGTAGCATGTTTGTTGTTGTGTTCAAGTTTAGCTCTACCGGCATAATTTTGCAAAGCTCTCGTTATTTTTTTTCGAGCATTGTGAATACGTAAATAAATTCGACTTGCCCATCACTCTCAACACTGCACCACCACCACCATCATCTTGATGCTTTTGAACAAGCTCTCATCATCATAACAAAAAGTGTAGTAATTACTGCAAAAAATACAGCCCAACCGAGCCCAGCCACCCAGTGACAGGTGGCAACAGCAGGAGAAGAAGAAAATAGCAAATTATTGCAATGATAATAGCTATGTAGCATGTTTGTTGTTGTGTTCAAGTTCAGCTCGACCGGCATGATTTTGCAAAGCTCTCGTTATTTTTTTTGAGCATTGTGAATACGTAAATAAATTCGACTTACCCATCACTCTTAACACTGCACCACCACCATCACCTTGTGATGCCTTTTTACATGCTCTCATCATCATAACAAAAAGTGTAGTAATTACTGCAAAAAATACAACCCAACCGAGCCCAGCCACCCAGTGACAGGTGGCAACAGCAAAAGAAAAAAAGACAATAGAAAAAAGAGGAGAAGAAGAATGAGTGATATTCTTCTTTCTGCTGAGCTGAAACAAAAAAAAGACAATAGAAAAAAGAAGGAGAAGAAGAATGAGTGATATTCTTCTTTCTGCTGAGCTGAAACCTCTTCATCTTCTTTGTTTTCATTCCACCGGCGACATGACTCCACTCACTCACTCCAGCAGTGAGGTTTTCCTTTTGTCTGTCTGCTTCCAACCAAGTTTATTATTGCAAATTGCAATCGCCAAACTTTTATGGGATCCTTTCAGTCCAAAGTTCACATGCGAAAAAAACAAATCCAAGCAAACAGCATTTCTGCACGTTTTCAAATTGCATTTTTATTGACCCATCACTCATATTTCATGAGCATAGTTAACTTTACCTATTCTATTTCTCAAACAAATGCAGCAGCAGCAGACTAGACCATGTCTAAAATTACTTGGTTTGCATTTCATAGAAAAAAAGTTATTTTCAATTTATGCCTTCACTCAATCTGGTTGAAGGTTTCATGTGGCGCTGTGTGGTGGTTTGGTTGGTGTAATCATAAATAATAAAGTTATTATTATAACATAATATTGCATCCAATGTTGTTTGTTATTTTGATAGAAGGATATTTTTTAGTTGCGTGAATTATTTTATGCAGCGAATTCTAACCTTCATCTTCAATCCCTTCAATCATGCACAAAAATACGACGTGTGTGGACTCTCTAGTGATTGCTAAAAGCTGAAAAGTTTGACTTGCTATTGAAATTCTTCTCACTCAAAAATGATGATAGTCTCATCTTCATCAAATAGCCCTGCTGCTGCTTATCATAAATAGTTATTATAAAATGCAAAGCACACAAAGAAGAGAAACAAAGTGGTTGCAAATTTGCTGCCTGTAGCTTTATCGATTGACTGGGTAATCGAAGGAGACGGATGAAATTGATCTTGGTCTCCCTGTCTTCATTCGTTCAATATTGGACTGCTACGGCATCAAGACATTTCTTTTTATTCTCGTCGACCCAAACATTGATATCTGTTTAGTTTGGCTGCTACTACCTGCAAACAAGATAAGCAATGTTGGTTTGATGGATATATCAAAAAAATATGCAGGATCAACTCAACTTGAGCTATAAAATATTTTGGAATGAAAATGGAACGTGGAGTATAGCCGCTGCTTCTCCCATCTTTTTGATTTTTTTTAAACTCAACTTGAGCTATAAAATATTTTGGAATGAAAATGGAACGTGGAGTATAGCCGCTGTTGCTTCTCCCATCTTTTTAGTTTTTTGCTTTGAAAATATACCACTTTATTTACTACCTTTATATATTCAGCAGCAGCAGCGTACAAGATTCCAATCAAAAAATGTAAAAAAGTCAAATCTCCTCTCCTCCATTTTATAATAATATTTTAATGCCTGATCATCAATAAGTCAATTTATGTTCAGAACCAGACGCAGTCAGAAATCGAGTCGGGAGATCAAGACAAATAAAAATGCTGATTGATTGTGTTTGTTGGCTTTGTTAAAATGCGGGTCTGCAATAATAAAAAATATGTTTTTAGAGTTCAGGTATATAATTCAATAATCGAATAAACATTTAAATTTCCTTGAAAGACAAAAGTTATGCCACCTTTTGACTTTGACCTTTTGTATGTTTCATGGGATGCATGATGGCAGGAGGTGTAATTTTATGACGATTCAATGAATATCTAATTTTTTTCCAACAAAGTTTTCAATAATAATAATCCAACCTCTCTTGGGTAAAAACAACCCAAGAAAAAATAGTCAAAAACATCAAATATCAGATTACATTAAATGCATTGCTGCAGCAAAGTTTGTTTTCACGGTTGACGGGATATTTTTCGTGGTTCTAGACCAGAGTTCATTTGCTCAGTCGTAGAAAAAAGTAGCAGAGAGATAGATTAGGTGGAATTTTTGCGGATGAATGAATTGCATCGCAATACAAGAAAAATGTAAACTAGCCAGTTAAACACAATAAATTTTTATTGGTCTCCGGTTTATATTACCATTTTGTATCGGTTCGTGGTCCGATGATGATGATGATGATGACGACTAAGACGATAATGGCAATGGATGAAGGAAAAGGGTTTGAACAATCAATAGGAAAATAATACAAGCGCTTGATATTATAGAGTAGTCACTTTTTGACAAATGGGAATATATATTTTTTCCTTCTCCGTGTCCTTTGCAATATGCTATTCGTTCAATTGCAGTCGTGCATGCCATTCAGCCGTAAAAATTGCACTCTATAAATTATTCCACCTTTATACCACCACGTTGAAGAAAATACCAGGGAACTAGCTGAAGATGGATTTTACTGAAAAAAAATCAAAGTCAAAGCCAAACGAGTATTGTTGCAAGTAAACAAGCTAGTATAGTAGAGAGAGAGTGCAAGTGCCCGACCAGGTGGGATTATTATACTGGACTGGTGTCGGTATCGTCTTCGTCTTCTTCATCATCATGATATGACTAGTGTAATGTAGCGCGCTATATAGCTTATTACTATTCATTATACCTAATACCTGTTCGGCATAAAATTGCACTTTTACTTATCATCATATTATTATCCTGTCAAGATAACGAAAAAAATGCACGGCAAATTATTATTATTACTCTTTTCTTGGTCGGTTTTATTGAATGCATTAACTTTATGTATACGTAGAGGTTAGTATAGATAGGCAGGTATTTTTGCCAATTTTTCGTTCCAAGAGGATCGAACAGAGAAACGCACGAACCGGAAAGGTGAAATGGCTTTAATTCAAGCAAGGAGGCAAGTTTTTAATATTTTTTTTCGGATTTCAAATCTCAAATCCTGTCTGGCGTCGTTACTAGATGGAAAATAGGCTTAAGATGATGAGATGATAAACTTGAACCCTACCAAAACATGAATAATTGAAATTGTAAATTATTTTGATGGAGGAAGAAAATCACTTAATTTTCTACAAAAAATTTCTGGTTGAGGTGTACACGCATATTTATTTGCGTATAAAATTCTCTGGATATGTGGAGATATACATACACGCTATATAAACGCCTAATAAAATAATAATATAAATGCATGGATTGACGTGCATGAATAATTGTACAAAAAAACGCGATTCATGTTCGTTGCTATTGTCTCGTCTGCCATGTCATTTGGTACATTCTCTGACATTGGGTCCTTGTTCTTCTCTGTAAAAACTACCTAACCAAGAAATATAATATTGTGTGCGAAACTTACTTAGTTCCATACAAAAAAATCAATCTTTTGAACGTTTGTGAATTTTATTTTCTGAGACAGTTCATTCACCACATTTTCTCTTTTGCTTCTTCATGAATAAATCTTTTATTGATTTTTTTCACTCTTGCGAAATTGGTTGTAGGCTGTGGAATAAGTATATACAGATATTATTACATTTATTTACAACGAATTGGAGGGCAGTATTGGTGTGCATAGCACATAAATAAAGCAAATGTTTGTTTTTATCATTAAAATGTATGAAAAATCATGACACATTTCTTATCATTTTATTCTCCTTCTTCTGGTTTGTCGTTCGTTGTCGTCATCATCATCATTGCAGAATACACATTACAGGACATTTATTCAGTTATCTCATTTCTTCTTCTTCTGAAGACCTACCAAATAGCATTACCGTTGTTCGTGAGAGTTTTTAATGGAACTGACAAAGTAAATTGAAATGGCCTGATAAATCTGTAACTTTCAAGTTGATTTATGATGATATGATGGGCTAGTCATCATCATCATAATTATGATTGTAAAAATACATGTGTACCGCTGCTGCTGCTTGTTGTTGTCTCCCTTGCAGCAGGGCAGCAGCGTGTTATCATCATCTCAAACTTAATCATCATCTTTTTTTCAAAATAATAATATATCGTTTGCGGGTATGAATTATGGTGACAGGTTGAAGAATGATCAACGGTGTTTGTCCCTCCCTTTGCCTACTTGGAGGAAAATATTAATATTATTTTTTTTTGTGCGAGGTGTAAAAATAACTAGCACATTATAACAGTGTGTTGTTGTTGAGCTGAGCATCATCATAAATATATCGTTTGCGGGTATGAATTATGGTGACAGGTTGAAGAATGATCAATGGTGTTTGTCCCTCCCTTTGCCTACTTGGAGGAAAATATTAATATTATTTTTTTGTGCGAGGTGTAAAAATAACTAGCACATTATAACAGTGTGTTGTTGAGCTGAGCATCATCATCATGATCACATGATGTGTAAAATAATTTTCTGTTGCTGCTGGTGCTAGCCCACATTTGTGCAAAATGTACATACCTGAATAAATAATAAAGTGTTTACATTATATTTTTGGGAGTGGTGGTGTGACAGAGGAATGGTCATTAGAAACCTTTTAAATATGCTGTGCAGCTTCAGTTTTGACTGGGCAACATTTGTTTTTGGTGTTGGCACATTTTTTGCAATATTAATTTAGCAAACTTTGACACACACTTTTAAACGAAATGATTGTCAACGTGTCATCCATCAATAATGAACACACTCTAATGAGAAAAATACTTGTTGCATTAATGGAAATCGACAAGCTTACAAGGCTAAAGTTTATTCATAATTTTTGGAACTTGACTTATTAATCAACTTTAAAGTGTATTTTTATGCTGAATCGTGTGTAGATTCAGATAAGCCAATGTCATCATATTTTCATCACCACTATCCAACTAATCCAACAAACAATAGCAGAAAAAAGTAATTTCTTCTTTCCTCAAAAAGAATAAAGATATGACTCCATGTGCTCCCATTTTAGATTTTTTTCTGGATTAGTTTCTTGTGTCGCACAGCGCATAGTTGTGTGAGTGATGAAAAGGATGATAGACACATGCTACTTTTGTACCAATTTGATAGAGAACCTGCTGTTGCCTCTTCTGTTTCTGCTACGGTTACTACTTCCTTCACTAGTGGCAATAGCAATGTGTGACGTGCCTGCGTAACATACTGGCATTATTTTTTGGGGGAAATGGCCTCTGACTTTAGTTTTGTCTTTATGTGTACAGTGTACATGTCTTTATATTTCTGCCATTTTAGGGTACAGTTCTATATGCTCAAGTTGATGACTCATTTTTTCTTCTTGTGATGATAATGTGATGAGTTCATTTCGAGAGCCTTCAACATCAGATGCGATTCTGGGAAAAAAATCAAGAGGTTATGTTGTTATATCATATCATCTGCGTGTCTGCTGCACATGCTCATCGTTAAATGGTACAAAAGTATAATAAGAAGCAAGTAACATGGTACATGGTATCATGTGGAATAAGGAAGAATATTATGGTCATGGTTAAAGCTGTGAACGTGAAGTAAACCAAAAGTTTTTTATATACCCTGCTGTCTGCCGTGTGACCATGCATACATGGTGATATATGGCATATATGTTGTCGTAGAGGTACAAAACACACACAAGGCAAAAAGTTTTTGTCGTTGACTCTTTCCTTCCTGAGAATATTTCCAAAATGACAGACAAATATTTCCCTTGTGAGGAGGCTCAAAAGCTACTCGCTGCTGCTGCTACTCGAAATGAGTACCGCCACCACGTATGCACCGTGGTGGTGATGACTCTTTCCTTCCTGAGAAGATTTCCAAAATGACAGACAAATATTTCCCTTGTGAGGAGGCTCAAAAGCTACTCGCTGCTGCTGCTACTCGAAATGAGTACCGCCACCACGTATGCACCGTGGTGGTGGTGGTGCTATATAAACTCCACTCCGATATCCGGTCTGGGTTGGTCCTCTTTTTCTTGGCATTTGGCCTTACTTACTTTTTTGGAGTTTGAGCCGCCTCTGTTTGTTTTTTTCCTTGCTCATCATCATCATCGTCGTATTCCTCAAGTCACATTTGTAATCCGAGGACCAAGATACAAAGAAATGATAAGGAAAACAAACGTCATTTTAAAAACGTGCTACCTTAGATGTGAACAACCCCAGAAAATATAAAAAGTACCAGAGTATTACGGTGATTATTAGAAATGACATGCTTCTGTTGCCATTTTTCATTATTATTATTAGATATTAACATTTTCCCTCCTTGTCCGTGTTGTTTCTCCTCTTTCCATGCTCATCTCCATGTTTTTGTTATTTGTGGCGCACTTGGAACTTGGAAAAGAAAAACAAAAACAAGCAGGAAAAAAAGTCATTATCACATCATTATTTCCAATGATGAGACCATTTATTTTGACATGTTTCTTTAACAAGATGAGTAGTTGTACAAGTTTACTGTTTTTTTCTGTTTGAAAAACAGAGAGATGAACAAAAATTTTCATTTTGGAGCACGTTCCATACATCCATACTTTAATATTCTTTTTTTTCTCGTGTCATCTTCCAAGTGCGGCGTTTTTTAGTTTCTCATTTTCTTAAAAAGAAAGAATCACGGAAAATACAAGCTCTGCATTTTCTTTTCCTGCTCCTCCCAAAAGAAAAAAAAAATAATATTTTGTCCCAAGTACTTTATCTACTAGTTATTATTATCACACCACCATTATTTGTATTCCTTTGAACGTGTACACTTGGACTGTTTTTTTAAACATTTTTAAAAACTCTATTTTCTCCCTTGTGCAAAGTCAAAATGACAACGACGTACGTACGTACGCGACACGAGAAAATGAAACAACAGCCGGGAGAAAACCGAGGATCTCAAGTCGACTATAGTTGTTTTGTTTTTCAAGATATTATTTTTCCTGGTTGCGGTTTAACACGAGAAAGTGCTCAAAATCCTAAGCCCGTATAATCTTAAAAACTTAAAAAATCTGTTGTTTTTTTCTTAAAAAGAAAACCATCATCATAAATACAATCAGAATAATACTTTAGAGCAGAGAGTGCCACCACCACAACGAGCGGCAATACAAAATATTGCATCGTCTTGTGCTGTCATATATCCTTTAGGTCGCAGCTACAAGGCGACGTTTTTCTATGTAAACGTTTATGGAATTTTAAGAGACTTTTTTCGGGTATATTAAAAGTGTAAAGTTATTTTTTTCTTAAAAAGAAAACCATCATCATAAATACAATCAGAATAATACTTTAGAGCAGAGAGTGCCACCACCACAACGAGCAGCAATACAAAATATTGCTTCGTCTCGTGCTGTCATATATCCTTTAGGTCGCAGCTACAAGGCGACGTTTTCTATGTAAACGTTTATGGAATTTTAAAAGAGATTTTTTCGAGTATATTACTTTTGCGTAAAAGTGTAAAGTTATAAGTTTTTAGCTAGAGATATGTAGTCAGAGTCGGTTACTGTTAACTGTCATTTTAGCTTTAATAATAATAATGGAGTAAAGAAAACAGCACACCACCACCGCTTCTTTCAGCTCAGCATTGCGTTCCTTCATCTTTTCTCTCTCTTTCCATCCTCGCCTTCTTCTCTTTTCCTATAAAAAACAAACAGCTAATCTCAGAAAATGTTTTAAAGTGGAAAACACAGAGAGAAAAGAAAAGCATGTTAAGTAAGTAGAATTGGGTAAAAAATTTGCATATGGTCCCAGTCACGAACTATCCCCAAAGTCGTTTTTCTCAATCTCTCTCTCTTGATTCCTCTCATCTTTTCATTCATTTTCATCATTCTCTCTCCGCTTTTCTTAAATGTACGCTCATCATATCAACTTTTTAAGACAGTTTCATTATTATTACTCCACTCTTTTATTTTAATTTAGCCATTTTTCTCTCGTGAATAAAAAAGATAAAAAAAAACGTGAATTTATTTCGTTTTTTTGTGGCTTATAAAAATATGGGTACTTGCATTGTGTGTGATACATTATGCTAAGTGTATAGCAAATTATTGAATAAAAAATTGACCATCGAATGATTTGTCGACCACCTTGCATGTTGGCCAACAAAACCCTGTTTATATTTTTCAATGAATGACAGGAAAATAGGGGGAAAATCATCATAATTTCATGTGATAAATAAACGGGTAGACTGTGGTTTTTTAATAAGTTAGTGTAACAGGACATGACACTGACTTGGATTTTTTTGTCACGTAAAATCCTGACACCACATGCATACAAACAATCGTACCTGTCGACCCAGAGCATCATTATTATTAGTTTAAAAATTAATCAGTTATTTGACACAAACATTGCTACAACCTAAACGCCATGAATTGGATAAACGTGTCTAAACAGAACTTAGGTAGAAGTAGATCTCTCATCTCTCTCTGCTTTTCTTCTCTGAGTATCTTATTGTGACCAAGTTAATAAAAATGCAATTTTTTTCTCCCGTGTTTTATGAGCATAACGGTCAAATCAACATCATCCTCCTCATCTTAAAAAACACTTATATTGCCACGCATCACATTTAAAAACGACACG
>JAANSP010004082.1:0-10562 GCA_036850745.1 Homidia socia
TTGTACATCATGTGCAGTTACACAATCTTGATGAATATGTACTAGCACACTGTAAAATTCAGGATCTTGATTCTGACGAAAGTTGCAATCGAGTTCAATGGTCGTGCATCTATTCCTTAGCAAGTAAAAAGTGTGGCGTGCAAATGAATCTCTTGGCACTGTTATTGTAAAAATTGATGTTTGTCTAACGGGACAAAGTTGTTTATCATCCCCTGCTAGTATGATGGTAACTGTTAACGAGTCACTGCACTGTTTTATCCACTTTACTCTGTGTATTAGTAACGATAAAAGCTCCAATCGCATCATTAAACTTTCATCAATTAGCACAATATCCAACGACCGTATCGCTACACGCTTTTCCTGTTGTATTGGTGCTGTAATTAAATCATGGCACGATCGTTTCACATCGTAAATACCGAGAAAACTATGTACTGCTTCTCCCACAGTAAGTAACTGTGCTGCGTTTGCAGTAAATGCCAGGTAGGCATAATTTAAGTTTTTTCTAGCAAGTACCGTTCAACAAATCTCAATATCCACGTCTTGCCACTACCTGCACGTGTTTTGATTGAGACTAATGCCCTTTCCCCTTGTGATGTTGAATGAACAATTTGCTTGAGTTTTCGTATTACGGTATTCTGTTCAGGGGTCGGTGGCTCGGTAAAAATGTTGGGATACTGTTGTCTTTTTTGTATCTGTACTTTTGAAGGAAAACAAAGGATGAGTAGTACCCGAGTCTTGATGAATAGTTCCTTTTGCCCCTTCTCTTGTCTAGTATATTATCTATAAAACAAGTACCCAAGTTTTCCTGCATTGTTTTCACTTGAAGAGTCAAAACAAAAATGTAGGTAAAATGCCAAGTCGCGGAGGATATCATGCCGAAAAATTGAAATGTTTCATTGCAACTATAAAAACGCAAGACCTGGCTCTTGTTTTTCATCAGTCTCTTTTAGTTGCTGTGCTAATATGAACTAAACCGAGAACCAAAAATTGGGCATCATTCAAAGTATTCTGCTACTGCCGGTAAAATGGATTTCACAGAGTCTTGTGATCCTGCAAACGACGGACCAACAATTACGCTTTCCACTGAGAAAATTTGGATTGACGACGAGCTGAGTATCAAGCTTGAAGATGGCATGGTTACGATCGAAAAGGAGAATAACGTCAAGGGCCAATACTCATCCACATTAACATTTAATTTTTAGGCGGACAACATTGCGTATTTTGCTACTAAGCTTTCTGATTTTATCGGAAGAGTGGAGGAGACACACAGAGGAACCCGGACAACCTTTCATCTATCGGGCTTGGACGCTTCCGACACACCAACAAAGGGAGGCTTTTGGTTCTACAAGTACGTGGTTCGGGCAGATGGAATTTGTATCCGGCCATTCAAGAGTGGAAAGGAGAGACTTGCATGGAGAATTTTCAAACCGTTTGACGAGCCCTACAAGCTGAAAAATGGCAAAATGTGGCATGGACCAGAAGTGTCCATAACCCATTCAACCATGGCAGAATTGGTCACACAGTTGGCTACTTTTCAGAGATTGAGCAGAGATTGTTAACAACAAGGAAAACCAATCCTGTAAGTACCTTTTCGTTTTCATAAACATTGATAATAACCCGGCTCGTAGTAATGTACCATCTTGTTTGTTTGTTATTTTTCAGTTGAGCCAACACAACATCATGCACTCGAGTCAATGACCATCACCAGGCATCGAGGAGGAAGGAACAAAAAAAGTTTAAAATTTAGAACTATACAAAAAAATACATTTTAATAGTGTGAACCGTTTCAAGAATATTGCACCCCAAAAAAAGTAAGTAAATGCAAAATCCTTCCTTTCATTTTGTTGCGTGGTTTAGTAGACTCTCAGTTTTTTTATTGTGGCATCTTTGTTTTTTATATTTGTTATTATACATTTGTATAGTATACATGCGTTCCCTTACAGTAATCTGCCCTACTGGCAGACTACTGCCTACATTTATCTTACCAAATGCATAGTTTTATGAAATGCTGAAAGTATCTCGCTGACCAAAGTGATTCAATGAATCAAATGGCTCGTACAAGACATTGTAACGTTGGGAAAAATGGTGCAGTAGAAAATGTAGTTTAGCTGTAAATTTGGATTAGCAGTTTTTGTTTTATTTTGTGTGCAGCCATGCGTGTATAGTTTGTACGCTGACTGGTATACCAGCTAAGGAGATGCAAAGTCTTGGCCTTTTGCATTTTATCATGAGAATTGCCATTTAAACAGTGTATTTGCACACACACTTTATGCTGGTTGTGGTGGTAGTATTAACAACTGCTTGTACACGTTTACATTGTACAGGTGCATATGGATGTAAAGGGAATTGCAAGTCATGTTGCGCATGATAATAATAATACGTAAAGGTATAGGCAGAAGCATTATCAATTTTTGGTGGAGGTGGCGGTATTGGAACGTTTGCCCTCCCCGGGTACCTACCCGGGCGGGTTTTCGCCGATGATGGGTTAAATATTAATTAATTTATTCATATTTTATTCAAACACTTTTTACGGGTGGGGGTGACTGAGGATGTCATCCTTATTCTCTACTGTCGTGCACTGTACAATGTTCAAAACTGGAGCTCCATTTCCATTATCGACCATCCTGAAACGAAATAATAATAACTGTGGGTTAGTATTGGCATTTTGTAACATTTGTATAAACTGTAAGGGAAAACAAGGGTTACATCTATTGGCTAGTGCCATTTTGCATGTACCACAAGTGTGTGATTGCAAGTAATACACATGGTATAGTATCGTCTCCAGTTGAGGGTAAAAATGGGCGCGGCCCGGTAAAGAGGTCATGTCAATGCAACTCAGGTAGTACATAAACTGGGCCGATGAATGGTTCAGGCAAAGCTCACAGATGGTGTCGAATCCAATCTTGAAATGTGACTTTTTCCTCTAGCAGTAACAACATATTGATGTTAGACATTTAAAAATGAAACAATTATTAGTTCAAGCTGTTACATGTCATAGACGCTCAGCAACAATTCCTTTCGAGCTGGAGCAGAGAAAATCATGAGGATTTCATGACGAAAATACTCGAAATACGAAAAATCGATCCAAAAAATTTATCAAATCTGTCCAAAAAATGTCATTTCTAAGAAGAGAGTAAGCCTAAAATAATTTTTGGTATAAACAGTTTTTGTAATTACGTCTTGGTTTTTGTTTGTTGTGATCACATGCTGCTTTTTTATTACTGACAGTTATTTGCCAAAATATCGTTAAAATAAACATAGATGTTCAAGATGGTAAATGTTGAATTGGTGGAAAATAGTAGACTTGCAAAAAAGACGGACTTTTATCATTGTAAATTTAGGATAGAAGTGTACGAGTGTTGTTTTCACAAAATATTTTTGCAGTGCCTGTGCCAACTGTTCTCCTAATCTGCAACAGTCTCTTGTTTAAGCAGTGCATGCAAGTATGCATTGTATTTTCGGTTGATTTTGTTGTTTACTGGTTGTCGACTTATTAAATTTTGCAATGTACGCAAACTTATGCCATTGAAAGTTTTTTCTTTATATTAACTGGAATTAACAATAAATATTATAAAACATACAGCAAAACGGCAAGTAAAATTATTTCAATATTTTTTAAAACTGTTTTACAATTTTACTCCCAAATTTTATACCTAGTGATGTACTGAATGCAGTTAAACTTTGACAAAGTAGGCAATGACTCAATCAAGTACTAGAATTTCTATTTGTTTGTTTGTTTGCTGAAGAAATAAAATAACAATATGTAGAGAAATAATCGAGTTAGAAAGAGAACAATGTTATCTTAAAGTTGTATCCGCCTGCGTAAATAAACACAATTAAAATTCATGGCGGGGATTGCTTTGCTGTATGGCGTTATGATTATTATTTATCGGGAAATTCACGAATAATAGCAAGTATTGTTGAATAACACATCGTTATTTAGAATTTTAAGTTGTTGTCCACATGTATTTGGACATATCTTGCATTATTGTTGCATCGGTATTTTTAATTTTATGAAGAATAAAGAATTTATTAATATGGTTTTAGTATACTATATAGTAATATTATGAAGTTCAAGCTATTTATTTCCGTTACAACCATTACGAATTCATGGTACAATTTTGTCCGTTTCTCGAAAGATGTGCATTACGTTTTTGGGGCGTATATAAAATTTGTTTTGTCAGTTACCACTCCTTTCAAATGAACACAGAGATACCAAAAACTCCTTTCAAGCCTATTTTTGAATTTTTTGTTGATGACAGTTTTATTAATAGAGCTCAACAATCGACTTTATAATATATTTGAGAATTTCTTCTTTTTCAATTCACAATAATTTCAAGTTTATAAATAAAAGCGATTACTTTTAATACAGTAAAAATCGTATGGTCTTTGACCAAATACGTTTGTAATTTTCCTTGGATCGTTGAACCTACAGTTTCAATTATTAACGAAAAAAGAGATAATCAGCATAACCTTTTTTTTGCTTCACGTGTCTACTATCGTAATTCAGCGCTTTAAATTTTCATATCGCATAACCGCTTCATTTCGGATCATTTTTACTGTTCTTTTATGTTCGTAAAACATTTCTGGAAATGGCTGTAAAACCCTCGGAATAAGTAGGGTCTTTTATAGATATTAGCAATAACAACAATTGCGGCTACGGCTACTCCAACAGTCAGAAAATTGCAATGTGACACTTGCAAAAATTAAATGGTGATGGATCATCGTGCTCTTTGGTCTATTTAGACATCTCTCAGTAGCTATGAAAAAAATCTTTAACATGATCATTAAAACTTTTTGCGTTAGTACTGTTCCTCAAAGAATGTATAGCTGTAGTATTGCCTGAGAAGTGTATGTTTCTAAAAAAGGTTCCAATAATATTTAGCAGTTTAACCGCATTGCTAAATGTGACATGAATAAAACCTACGACGGAATTCAAAAGTCCAAATTTGTGTTGAAAAATTTTTTTTTCATGTTCCAGTACATTTTTATCTATTTAACCATGGACAAGCGTGTTTGCATATTTTATGATTAAATTGTTCCTGCAAAAACATAGTTAGTTAATATCCAATGATAGAAATTTTTTGCAATGACTGAAGCTACAGCAACTAAACAAGCTAAAGCAGATTTGATATTTGCCTTATTTTTTAATACAGAGAATATACTTACATGGTAACACACCTGCTTAGATTTTGATCCGTTGATTTTTCATGCGCATTGCATTGCTGGTTTCTCTCAATACCATTTTTATTTAGGTAGAAAAAGACGGAGCAAGAGTCATTATGTTCTTAGAATAATATTTTCATTAAGTTACTTGCATTAACATTCAGAACGGATGTACCTACCACTCACCAGCTTCTCTTTTCTAGAGTAGCCTGCGTTGTTAACAAACACTTGTTTATCCCCACATCCTGCCTTTTATTTATGTTGGAGCGCGGGTGAAAGATCTGGTTTTATTTTAGTAGAGCTAATATTTATTTCTGAGTTCAAAAAACGTTAATGATTTTTGTTTGTAATAAACACATGCCATCATTTAGTACAGAAATGTTTGTTCATCAGATTTATGCTTGAGAGCTTATCACCACACGTAGGCAGATTACAAAACTTAAGAATATTTTTTTCATTCAACATTTTCTTGAATTCTGACATCTTTTTCTTGCACAGTTGTTTACATTAACTGGATGTATTTTTTGCTGTTTTTATTCTATTTTATACGTCAGCTTGTCCGACGAACCATCAAAGTAAGTTACGCTATGAGCTTGAAAATTTATCAAAAAATATTTTAGTAAAAACTTGCGTACATATCATCCATTTGGAGTCTGTGTAATTTTTTAAATTTCTTAAAAAACGGGTTACCTAAAATTGGAACTAATAATATGTACTTACCTAAATTTTGTTGTTTTAAAAAGGTTTTCACAAAGCCTTCATCAATTATTTATCTCGTAATATTTTTACAATTTAATACGTTTTAAAGTGTCAGTTTTAGTTTTTTAAATTTAAATAGATTTACTTAATTTATTTAAATTGGAATCCCGATTTGATTTTTCATGCTTCAAAATGCTGTCATGACGATTGGTAGAGCATCAGCAGGAGTCAGTCAATTATGAGTGTTTTAGTGCTTCCTACATTTCTGTCGCATCTATTTTGCTCAATAAAAATTCTCCAGGCTATCATAGAAAACAATACGAAGCCAATCAGAAAAATCAGGAGAAAAATCAAAGCCTGATTTCATGCTTTATGTGTACCACCTAGTTATTCGGTTCATTTTTTTCCGCTTCCTTTGGGTACAATCACCTACACACGCTCCTCTGAGTTGCAACAAATAACCTGGTTAACTAGCTTGTCCAGCGTGATTTTTTCCCTAACAGAATACCATTATGAATTCTGACTGATCAATTTATCAGTATGGGGTCTTTGCAGCTTAGACCTTTATTTTTTTTCTGCCTTAAAATTTTTTGCCCCATATACTGCATAATATAAAACGTTCTTTCTTTCTCGTGCTTATCGAAGCTGAAAGTATTCTTGCGCTTACTATACTGCATAACATTGCATGCATTTGATTTTGATGTTGTGAGCTGAAAGGTTTTACTAATGTGTAAACTGAGTTTTTAAAAGAAAAGTTGGTTCATGTACAGCTCTACTTGCTTTTTTAAATTCATTTTTGCAAAAGAATCAGCCAGCCTGCCCAATTATTCTGGTTCGCAAGGTACAACAGATCATCCCACAGGATGTATACTTGAAGTGACCAAAGAAGCACGTACAAAAATATTTTACCACATTTTACATATACCTAGTTTTTCATAAATGCAACATGTACAACTTTACTTTTCAAGCAATAACCTGCGCCAAGCTTTGCTTACTTCTTACGATGAACTGTGCTTTTCTTTAAGGTCAGATTGTGAAAGTATGTAGGAAAGGACGCACTTCTCGGAAGAGCGTTTGCTCTTCAGCTCTTCTTGAGATGAAAAGGCTATAGTGAAGGTAATACTGTGTTTAAAAATTCGTGCAGTGTTTTTTGCTAAACCATTTGGAAAAAGATCCAAAAAGAAAAGACTCGTTAAGTGTTTTGAAAAAAGTTTAATATGTAGTGACTATGTTGATTTTTAAAAGACGCATAGCAGAAAAATTTAATTCCAGCCCGTTAATATTTTTTCTCAGCAATATTCATTTTAACGGCTGTAAAGATTGATTTTTTAAAATATCCTTTAAAATCTTCTCTTCTATAAATGCATGTTTCTTCAACTTGTTGACAAGCAAACGTAACAAAATTGCTAGGTTGACGAGTGTGTAGGTGAACTACACTGTCAACACAGTCCGGTCAGTTGTGGCAGGTAATAAATTACTTTCTAACGTGATGCTTGTAGAACTGAATTCTTTTTTTTTATTTTGCATTACGAAAAATTCATGTGTAAATAAGTCATATGCTGGTGACTTTTTGTTTTTGTTTATTTTAAATGGAAACTGCATCCACAGGAATGAAACAGAAATGAAGTACAAACGTAGTATTATCTCAAAATTAAAATGATAAAAAATGGAGACCTTTTTCAAAAAATTTGGCATCTTGTGTAGGGCTTTCTTGTTACAAGTAAAAAAATCTTTGAAAAAACTTTTTCAAAAACTTGCAAACTGAATTGAGTAGAAAAATACATCAGGCTACGGCTCTGAAAAGAATCCTGATTTGATAAGCCATTTATTATTTATTAATAATAGGTATGTAAAATTAGTTTTCTGCATTTAATCTCTGTTCTTGCATTTTATTTTACTTTGAAATTCTTGCTGAATATTTTAGTCATTACCGCAATTAATTGTTTATTTGTTTTACAGGTACAATCAACACTCTGGATCCAATAGCTTCTTCACAGTAGTAATCCACTGATGTAGTTTTTTTATCTCATCTGACCAACCAGAAATGCAAAGACCACATCTGCACACATTACTGAAGTGAGGACAGCAGTAAGTAAAAAAACAAAGTTGTCTAGCTATTCACATGAAGCAGTAGTCAGCAAGACTACACGTTCAACTAATTGTTACCCGTTATTATTTTGCATTTTCAGTGTGATGTAAATGCTCCACTGGCAAAGCGTCATATTTTAAAACCGTGGTTCATCATCGAATTCGGACCTTTGTGTTGTAACAGCAGTCGGAATCTTTTGTGGGAACAGAGAACGTGGAATGCTATCTAAAAAAATATCCAACGCCATACAAAAGTTATCCAAGGTTCGGAAACTGCACATGTAACGATTCAGTGGTTATAGGGTAAATTCAAATATATTCTGCAGTAAATATATTTTGAAAGTAATGTACTCTAGTCAATTGTGTGCATAGGTGATCTCATGTCCCAATTTATACAATTAATATATTGTATAACATTCTAAAAAAGCAGTAGTACTTATTATATTAGTAATTTTTAAATATGCTGACAATAATCTACGTATTTACATTGGAATTTATTTCGATAAACCAATTGATCAATATGCTATGTATGTGACAAAACACTGACCATGAATTTGCAAATATTCCATTTTCTGTAATTATATAAATTTTTTAAAATACAATTGCAGTTTTTACATTTCACTAAAGACCAAATTTCGATACGAAAAAGTATTTACGGCGATTAAAAGATTTGCTAGCTGTATCAGGAAAGTTGTGTAACTGCAAAACAATTAAATGGTATGGAAATGATCCATAAAATAGTTAAAATTACTGATTATAAATATCTGGAGTGCAAATGTGCAAATTTTTTATAATCCACAAAAAATAAAATGCTTTTGATGGAAAATTTGTAGATTTTTTATCTTCTTTGAATTGCATTTTTAAAATCCCCAAGAATTATGCATGCGATTCAAGTACGTAAATGGCTTAATAAAAGTTGAAATTGGTGATAAGTTTGATTAATATTGTAAAAAATCTGTTATAATATTATATGATACAAAATTGTAGGTAGCCATTCATTTTTTGTAATGTATCATTTTTTGGTCAATGAGATTCCTTTCTCCGAGCACTCTACGTGTTATGTCACAATTTAACTACCTTATATTATTTTTCAAATGATTTTGATCAATATTAATCAGGATAGCTAACAATTTATGTTCTTTTTGCAGGTACAATCGATTATATGACATCAGCCGGGTCTTGGGTCAACCAAAAGTACAACACATGCAATGTTTAGCCCAGTCTGAGGGAATTGGAATAGAGCAACCATGCTTGAACAATAACTTCTGAAAAAAGGACTGGCGTAAGTGAAAATATAACTGCGGAGCTGTTTGTAAAACATGATTTCTTAGAAACCTATTAACCTTATTTTTGCCTTTTATTGTTGTTTTTTTAGCAAAACAAGACGCGGCTACTACAAAAGAAACACTATGAGCAGTCCGGATTTTGCTGATGTGAGAGCAGAAACTATTTGCGGAAGAGCAATTGGTCCCATATCTGGCAAAATAGTGGAAAAATCAATCACATCATGAACGTAAAGAAGGTAGAAAAGTATTACATTTCAACAGGAGGTAGTAGTAAGTGTCAGATACTTTTAGTAGAATTTAGGAATTATTTGAATATTTGGTTTGTCATATGCCACAATGTATAGAAATTTAACTTCTACAGTTGCATTTGACAAAAATTTTATTCACCCCGCGACACATTGTAAATTGTTCACGTTGGTATTTTTTTCTAAACGCATCGATCAAGCCTGGCATTCACAAAAGCTTGTAATTTTATGGCAGTTGGATGCACAGTGATAGGTTATGCTGTTGCCCCAAGTATGGTCTTCTATATTGTTTCTTCCAAAATTTTTATATTAGCAATTAGTTAATGTTCTTTTTATACGCTGGTAAAAATGACAAAATCATCCTTTTAGAAAGACTGAAAAAGCAGTTTCAAGATCCATCATAAAAATTGTAGTGCTTACTAATCTTTAGGGTTTTCGGAAAACTTACACATCATCGATGGATTAACTTTTTTTCTCGTAAAGAGATAGCAAGGACCATGGCACACATAGAATGAAAACTGAGGTCGGATAAATATTAATACACTAAAGGAATTCCTTCGTTTGTTATAAGCGGTGTTTTGTTACATCTTCAAAACGTTAAATAGTAATGAAATAATCAGGATATTCAGTTTTTTGAACGCAATGAGAAAAAAATGTAATATTTCTTAATAATTTGGAAGCCTGCACAAGCAAACTACTTGATTTGTGCATTTTTTGAAAAAAACCAATCGCATAGTTTATACTTTACCTATATCTGCTAATGAAAATCTAGATTATTACACAGATAAAGAAGAGTAATATGCACACGTATTTTTTACACGGTCGAAAATATAGTAAAGCATATTTCTTGCAAATTCTGCTCGTGCTGGTACGTACGTTCGAACCAAAAAATGCTGAGCATTCAGTGAGAGATACAATCAATAACTGTAGGCGGCAAAATTCTTTTGCGATGTCCGAAGCGTTAAATGTTTGTATTATTGAAGTTGGGATAAGTACACACATAATAAGTAACAAATAAATTACTGTATTTAAAGTAAATTTAAAGTAAATTTAAAGTAAATTTTCTGCACGCCCTACA